>JAQQPU010012302.1:13997-26264 GCA_029168905.1 Artemia sp. Kazakhstan ARC1039 | reverse complement strand
TTTTAATGTCGCTCCTTACTTTCAGTTTAAAAAACTTGTTTTTTTTATTTAATTTTTGAACGTTTTTGAATAAATGCAGGTTTTGATCTTGGTTCACCGTACATGAATAATTAAAACAAAATTTTCATATTAATTTACTTTTATTTAGTTAAATGGCTTTCTCGAAACTTGTGTAATTTTATTTACGAACGTTTTTATTAGTAATAAATATACGTAACTTACGAATTAACTTACGTAACGAACTTCTATATTCATATATTTTTAATTTGTTTATTAGGGGGTTCGCCCTCTAGTCAATACCTTGCTCTTTAAGCGAAAGTTCGAATTTTGTTCCAATTCTTTAAAAATGACCGCTTAATCACAAAGGCCGTTAATTAGAATAAATAGCTCTTATGAAAGTACTAAAAAATCTTTGCCTTAAAGAGCGAGGTATTGACTACGGGATGAACCCAATCATATATGTAATATTTTCTGTTCGTTTGAAGTTTCGATGTTGCTGCTATTGCAGTTGAAATACTTGTTTTTTTATATTAAATTTCTGATCTTTTTTTTAACTAACGCTGGGAAGCCCGGCGTCCCCTTCATAGCAATGTCCCTTCCCCCATGAAAACTTCCTTCATGGAAAGATCCTCCCACATAACCCCCGACCCACCCCCCTCCCCCACTACCAGGAAAAATCTCCCCTGAAAACGTCTGTATACTTCCAAATAACCAATGCTATATGTTAACATTGGGTAAAATTCATAACTTTCAGCCCTCCCCCCGGGAATTTCGGGGGATTAAGTAATCCTAAAAGACATACTTATTATATTTTCGAACATGCTGAACAAAATGGTTATCTCAAAATTTTGATCAGGTGACTTTGGGAAAAAAATGAGCGTGGGAGGGGGCCTAGTTGCCCTCCTTTTTTTTTGGTCACTTAAAAAGGGCACTAGAACTTTTAATTACCATTCCAATGAGCCCTCCCACGATATTCTAGGACAACTAGGTCGATACGATCACCCCTGGGGAAAAAAAAAATAAATAAACACGCACCCGTGATCTTTCTTCTGGCAAAAAATGCAAAATTTCACATTTTTGTAGATAGAAGCTTGAAACCTCTACAGTATGGTTCTCTGATACGCTGAATATGATGGTGTGATTTTCATTAAGGTTCTATAACTTTTAGGGCGTCTTTCCTCCTTTTTTCGAAAATCAGCCAAATTTTCTCAGGAGCCTAACTTTTGATGGGTAGAATTAAACTTGATGAAACTTATATATTTGAAATCAGCATTAAAATTTGATTCTTTTGATGTATCTATTTGTATCAAAATACCGTTTTCTAGAGTTTCGGTTACCATTGAGCCGGGTCGCTCCTTACTTACAGTTGTTACCATGAACTGTTTGATAGGGCTCAACCATTTCGAACAGATTGGCTTTTTGGCTTCAAAGTCTTGTTCAACAGGCAGTTAGCATGGTAGCACGAGTGTTTGGTGCTTTGACAATTCAAACAGCAGATCGGGTTCTGGCACGGGCTTTCTTTCGTCGCACCGTGGTAATTTTGGGCGCAACGGCCGCATTTCTTGGTATTTTTGCACTGTGTCGACACATGGTTGATTTCATGACCATTAAAATAACGTTTCTGGAGAAAAATAAATTCTTGTATTTTGAAATGCTCGAAGTCAATTTTAATTGTCATTTGTGCGGCGGTGTCAAAAGCATCTCTACTTGAAAAATACAGCTTGAAGGTGCGTGATTTCCCACATTGTTCGGCTTTCTCACAGCCGGCTATTAATCTTTGTAAATCCTCAGCACTAAGAGACTCGGGAATCCCTTTAACTATACCGATGTGTGAGGGAGTTCTTATTTTTGCGCTGGAACCCTGGTTTTGATTATTAATCCCAAGCGCCAATTTCTCCGCAGTAGCCTTCTGCGCAATGGCTACCTGCCTTCCATTTCTTACTGGTCTGAGCTCAACCTTAGAAGCATCAAGGTATTCGCCACACGCAGAATCTATAAACGCTTTCCACTCCGATGGGGTTTTCAGTGGCGGAGGGTTTGTAACAACTACAGGGTAAGACAGCTTTGTGGCGGCATTTGGTTGGGTAGGGAATCTAGTTCGAGTGAAAAGATTTAAGTCATATCGTTCCATGTAGCCTTCAAAATGACGGCATATATCATTTACTTTGGTAGTTACGCATGTACTTATCTCTTCGCCGCATGCAGGGACCTCGGTTGGCTCAAAAATGACGAATGTAGGAAGTTGTCGCTTTTCTTTAGCTGATTTGGCAAATAATTTCACAATCTCCAGGACATTTTCTTCATCTTTAACTGATTTACGGAAGGTAGGTCAGATTTTTGTAGGATCAATTCTTTCGCACTCAGTATATTATCTCTGGAGAAAAACTCCACAGCGCGATTAATAATCAATTGATGTTTTATTCCGGCAAGCATTGCTCTTGAAACAAAATTTAACACCGCATTCCAAATGATGTTTTCCATGTCTGTATTTTATAGTCATTAATCACGAATATATATCCGAAAATCCAACTTTAGATTGATTTTTGATCAACCTTAATTACTGCATTAAGTCAGTCCAAAAAATATAAGCAGTACCAGATTGCGTCAGAATGAAAAGTCACTTAATACTTTAATCCCTTTGAGATGCAAACAATTCACATAGGTGTTTTCGCTTTGAAATATAGTTTAATACTGAAGTTTAATAATAAGGAGTGAGGCAATTAGAATTTTATTTTCTAGACAACATCATAATGAAAGAATGATGGTAGGAGGTTGAAAGGGATTATTCGATTACTAATTCCGGGGTATAGTAGCCGTTTTAAGTGAATCCCCTAATAAAGAACAATGACTTCAAAAAATAGCCACTGAGATACGATACCAGATCCAAACATTTTGGTATCATGATATCGAGGAAGAAACTAAGAGAAAAAAATATAAGAAAGTCGAGCTTAAAAAATAAAGCAGAAAAAAAGAACTACAAGAAAACAATGGGGCTATCAAATCGATTTTAAAAACAGACGCTTACAGGATTAGAAGACGGCAGTTTTTAATAAACCTCAGATTTTAAAAACATAAACCAACGACGAGGAGTATCGGAGTCCTTCTGTCATATCTGCTTCAGCAAGAGTTAAAAGCAAATATGAAAGCGATGAGACTTATCGACTTAAAACTACCATATCAGCATCACTCCACAGAAAGATTAAATATAGACATGATGATGACCTAGGACTACTAAATGAGCATGGTTGGATGAAGCAATTACCATTGTTGTTCATACTGGTGTTAATTTCACCTCAGGTCATTATTACGTACAGGCGAACGTTGGAAGTATATAAGGCGTCTCAATGATTGGGATATAAAAATGGTGGGGAAACCATCAATGGGGTTCGGGCATGATAGGGATTTTACAAAAATGGGGGAATACTTTCACAACTATGTTCATGCATTCCCAAATTGAACTCACACATGAAATTCACCCTAGATATTCTTCTGACATTTATTTATTCAAATGCATTCGATCACTTTAGTCACTTGTTACTACATAAAAGAAATCAAGTGCTAGAGAAATTAATTCGCACGAAATTTTGACGCTAATAATCTAAGACACTTCTAATTAAAAAAAAGTATTGATCTATACAATTTAACGGCAAACAGTGGGGGTTTATGGGGGTGGTGGCCCTTCAATACAACTTAGATAGACTAGGGCATGATTTGAAAATTCATAAGAAATTAAATCAAATCAATAAGTTTTCTTAACCTCTTAAAAAACAAGTAAGGAGCCAATATAAAACAAATTTTATTCCGTATATGAGGAAGACTGCTCCCTTCTGAGCCTCCCACCCCTCTTTACACTAAAGTTTGACTTTTTGTCTCAGTGCTTTAAGCACTATAAAGGGACCGTTGGTATGGAATAAGAAATATTTTTAAACTATTATAAAATTTTTGGTGGTTTAATGAGTGCCCCCTCCTGATCCCCCGTCTTTTACCCTTAAGTTTGACTTTTTATCTCAGTTCTTTAAAAACTACTGCTCTGACACAATCTTATATTACAAAGCACTAAAAGACTCTAGCGCAAAGGAAGGGGGTTTCGGGAGGTGGCAGTGACTAAACCGCTAAACCAACAAAAAGTTTTATAGTGATTTAAAAATATTTCTAAATCCATACCAACGGCCTTTGGTATGGATTGTCGGCCAACTGTTTGAGCAGTTGTTCTTAACGGAGCAGCCGCCCTCATATATACACCTAATCAAAAAGTTACAAGTTAGTGCAATAAATAATATAGGATTCATACTGAAATCTTAGCTCCATTCAATGTTAAGCGGATAGAATTTCAAAATCTTCAGGATATTTGAAATCAGACACAAGCGGATATAGAAGCTGGAGAGTAATTTCCCAGGACCTGATGTGGCTATTAGGTTCCTTCCTGAATGGCTATCTCATCTAGCTAACAGTTTGACTGCCAGGACCACCTTGCATTGCGCTAAATTAGACGTTTCACTACTAGATAAGTAGCAGCATAGTGCTCGCTATCGCTATAAGGCACAGAGGACATAAAATGAATGCAGGAGAACAAAAGGAACCGGCACTTGTTTTCAAGGAGATTTCAAAAAATAGGTCTATCTACAGGGGTTGATTTGAAAATATACTAAAGGTCGGAGAAATCTTACCTTCATCTCCTATTCCTTCTGAAACCATAGCTCATTCTTGCAAGCCCACCAGTCTGCTCTTGAGGTAAAATAAATGGACAGTTTCAGAGGGTCAGGATCAATTTTTAATATCCACTTTGTTTGAACTAGTTTACCTCATATGCGATTTATTTTTCTGCTTTATCAAAGAAGTTCAGATTCGTGAACTTTGATGAGTAAGCTGATTTTCACGACGAACGTGTTGGTTTTGTCAACACAAATCAATATCAATTTTAATTTCTTTAACATATTTTTAGCACTAATAAGGGCTTAGGAGATTGTTGCCAAAATATATGCTTTTGTCCATTTTATTAGATTGGTAGAAAATTTTCCCGATTTTTTGGTTCTTATCATCAAAACAATATTATGACCAGTTTCCAAGCAATCTAGAGACTCCAGACTATAATTGTTCACAAGCTAAGTTTTACAACAGTGTGTTTTGATTCTGAACGATTTCGAACAGTTGGATTTCTGACTATCTGGAGTTGGGTTCACACAGCTACCTTTTCGTGCGAAACCAATGTTTTTGTATACGAAAATTCTATTTTGTATTCTATTTCGAAAATTATTTTTGTATACTAAATTCTATACGAAATGATAGTTTTAGACAGATTCAATAATGTTATATGTGAGGAATTTATCCTGTTTTCCAATATCAAAGTCATAGTTAATTCATAGCTTAGAACATGCAGCTTTTAAGGCTGTTTCCTCTCGATATTCTATTTTCCAATTTTCATGTCTGTCTGTACCCATTATGTGAGAGCCGTTTCGTATCAGAAAAAAGAAAACAAAAAAACAACAATAATAAAAAACACAGTAGTGTGAATACGGGGGGCAAAGGAGCAAGTTTTTCCCGGCACCGGGGATTATTGTTTTTGTTCTGGTCTTAAGGGGAAGTCAAGTATCTGGCCCCTCTTCTTGCAGATGTCCAACGTCCACGTGTTACGCATTTATGATTATTATTTAGATACAGGTAATCTTTACAGCTTCAATCATATGCTAAATTAGTATCTTTTTAAACTAGAACCGTTGTATGTCAAACGACTTCAGTAACAAAATTATATCATTGAAAAAGACAAAAAGATCCAGTACTGAGAATTCTTCAGACAAAATTTATACTATGAAAGCATAGCTTGCAGCTTTCCTTCTCTATGCAGCTGCCTAGTTTCAGTACCACCACCAATGCACGTACCATTAATGAAAACTCTTGGCACCTACAAATAAATCAGTCTTATGATCCGTCATTGCGTATGTTTTCTTTTTCTTTTTTTTGCTGAAATAAACTATAACAAAATAAAAGCGATTGACCAATGCATCTGGAGGAATTCTGATATTACTTCTTATTACTAGAATTTAGCTGCCCTTTATTGAACAGGTCAATGAATTTACGTACTTCGGGATTTGGATTGGTGATAATAGTTAATTGTAATGAAAATCAAGAAAACATGTTGAAAAACTTTATGCTATTCACACCTAACTGTACCATCATAATGTCTTGAAAGAAAATATAAAAGTTATTGTAATAATAATAGCCAAATATATGCAGAAGAAATAGAATTATTAGAACTTCAAGAGCATCAAGGGTGAGATTGGTGAGATTGTACAGTCAAAGCTGCAAAAGTCACTTTTCCAATTTGAAAAATTCTCTCAACATTCAGATTTACCCATTGCACCTACCAAGTCAAAAATAATCCAATTTCACCATAAGCGAAATCATGTTAATGCAAGACTGACTCTAAATGGAACAACTATTCCAGAAGATAATCATATTAATTACCTAGGTCTCATGCTTGACCAAAAACTTAATTTCCACCTCCACATTTCAAACACAAAAAAATGTTATAGAAAAACAAGTATACTAAAAAGACTTCTTTCCACACCCTGGGGCTGTAAGGAGAAAACCTTACTCCAGTTTTATAAATCACATATAAGACCCCATATTGACTATGGGCTCATCGTCTATGGTGCATGGGCAAAGACCCAGATGCAAAAAATTGAAACAATACAAAACGATATAATACGTCTCATATTTGGTCTTAGGAGACCCACAAGCACCAAGTTTCTGCTCATGGAAAGTGGATTAACAACAATAAGGGAGAGACGTAGCTTTTTCTTGATAAAACATCTTACAAAAATTGAATCAAATAGCTTACACACCCTACATAATTGGTTGAAAAATCCAGCCATGTATAGAGGCATTGCAAATGAGTATGCCAATATTCAGAAGAAATTCCCTGTACCCGCAAAGTCTATTGCACCTACTTTCCCCCAATCCCCTCCATGAAATTGGTCAATCCCCATAATAAATACTGATTTCTCAAAGTGGACTAAAGATTTAACCCCCATTGCTTTTGTCCAGAAGAAATTCGCTGAACTTAATACAATTACTTATAAAAACCATTTCCAAATCTTTGTTGATGGGTCCAAAATGAATGAGAAGGTAGCAAGTGGTGCTTTTCTTCCTCACCTGAAAATTGCAATGGGTGAGAGATTGTATAATAATGTATCTATAATGTCTGCAGAGTTAAATGCCATAATCATGGCATTAGAACACCTTATGGAAAATAAACCCTTGATTGCTAATTCAAATAATATTATAGTTTATTCTGACTCTTTATCAAGCCTTGAGTTGCTGTCTTCAGCTCCTCAGTATAATCTGGATATTGACACTTATCATTGTCTTAATATTATAGATAATCTTGCTTCAAGTGGCATAAGAACTTATCTTCAGTATATTCCTAGCCACTCTGGTATAAGTGGTAATCATCAGGTTGATGAAATAGCAAAAAATGCTATAAATATTGACCAGCCAAGTGGGAGACCAATCCCCATTAGATATCTACCGATGGAGACTATCAGATATTATGTTTAATAAGAAAAATCCAACTCTTTCTTCCTTTCCCAACAAGTATTTTTCTAAAATTTATCATAGAATTCGTTCTGGAACAAATGGACTAAATTTTCTTGCATTCTCGTATCAGTTTCCTAATTCAAGTGGTTCAGTTCCCCTGTCCCCTCTTTGCAGGTATTGTATTATGAATAATGAAACAATTGACCACTGCCTATTTGAATGTAATATGCTGACGTCTGCACAGCATACCTTGCATTGTAAACTGTTAAAGTGCTTCAAACACCACACAATCTCACTATCAGCCAAGAGCCTAGCCAACTATACCAGCACACAGAGCACAGAAATCGATATCTATCATCTTATTTGAACTCCTTGAGTCGAAAGATCTACTGAAAGATATCTGAGAATATATAATAAATAAGAGACAACCAAGCCAGTAGCTCTGTAGCCCACAGAGTGAAGCAAAAGGAAAAGGGCTAAATAGTATCAACTGAAAAGTCCGCCTGCTGTGAAATAGAAGAAGAACAGGTTTCAAAACAGATCATGGATCATTACGATCTGCAAATGAGTTTTGGTAACTCGTGCCCCAATCAAAATACATAAACTTAAGAAAAAAATGCATCCAGAGTAGCCTACTGTGTGTGTTCAGTATAACATATGGTTTTGAGTCATTTTTTCCAACGAAGTAGCTTATAAAATCAATGAACCTTTCACAGCTCAGAAATGATCATTTAACGGAATAAATTCATACCACGCAAACAAACTACGAACCCAATTTAAGAAAATTCACAGTCAAAATACGAACGAACATGCCATCTGCCAGACAACATAGCTGACATGTAACAAAATTCAAATACATGTATGTTTGCCAACGTACATTTCCGTAACAACTGATATTTTTCATATTTCTATTTTTGTTGGCTCTCGTAATTAGAAATTATAGGAATGCGGCTCTACTCGTGCTGAAACTCGGTCATTTCTAAATTTTAATATATAATTCTTCAAATTTGAACAACTTAATTTTTGAAGGTTATAATGATAGGAGAAAAAGTGCTTGGATATATTTTGTTTTCCGTAAAATGCAAACAATACTCTAACTTTTAATGGGATTGAGGGGACAGTAGTTTGATTCGTATCTATGGTAATTTCTATTCGTTTTAAGGCAGGCTTCACTATGAGGAGAGCTGCCCACACTAGTTCATAGATTCGGATTCTTATTGTAGTGTATACAATGCTGACGCGTCAAACGTTCTCTGCACTATCATATCTATGACTTGACACAATGTTTCTGCGACTCACCAGTTATTCCACAGAGAGCTGACGTTTACAACTTGTTTTAAAATTCCGTAAGCTTTGCAAAAGTGCACACATAACGAACCTTAAAATATGTTACATCATCAAAGCCTATAAGAACTAGACTAATAAATATTCTTTTCTTTTTTTTAAATTTCATGGTATGTGGAAGTTTTAACTAAACTATAGAGTATCTATTGATTAGTATTGAATACTGCAGTATTGATTTAGTACGACCATCGAAGTCGCAAAAAGACGACTTCAAGTCACACTGAAATCCACGGAACTGCCTGTTTAATGTTTTCAATGTCTTTATACTTGGCAAAAAAGATACCCAATACGGTAAAAAAAAAAAAAAAAAAAAAAAAAAAAAAAAAAAAAAAAAAAAAAAAGCTCAATGTCACTTAGGGCAACTTCAAGGGCCAATTATCTTTCAGGATATTGAATATCTTGTTGCTATGTGGGTATTTATATATTTATGTGGGTAAAATGACTTGTTGCTTTATGTGGGTAAATGACACTCTAGCCTTTCAGCTGCTTGAAGAGATGGAAGCCCCACAATTATTTCTGGTAGTTTTTGATAGGTTTAAGTTTGACCTGATTATTTAGTTTTAATTTCTGTTCGTTTGAGGTTTAATTTATTAACTTCGAGTGATTTCTGTTCATTTAACATTGAAATTGGTTGTTCATTCATATTTCTGTTAAAACAAAGTCCACTCAATAATTCATTCCTGCTTCTTTGAAGTTTTTATGTTACTCTTTACCTTTCTTTAAAATCTTTTTGCGCAAAAGATGTTAAAAAAAAAATCAATTTCGTGATAAGTCTTTTTAATTAATAAATCATTATTACCCTAATACGTTATTTCGGCAAGATATAACAGGCCAGTCTTTATATAATATTTAGTCTTTTTACACCTGATTTTTGTTATATTTCATTTAATTTAAAATTCATCGAAAATTGAATTGAAAATCAAGTATTTTGCAGTAGTGTGCATCAAGACATGGCTAATTGTAGAAAGAAAAAAGCCAAGACAGATAGTCCAAGTAATTCAGAGGCAAGTGTTTAAATGGCTGCACGGGTAAATGGCGGGAGTAAGTATAACTCTCTTATTGGACAAATACTTGTTTGTTAGTTTTTGGAAAGGCACGCCTGCGTCGCCTAGAGTCTCAGGCAGGTTGACCAAGAATTTAGAATTGACACAGGACCATTAATTTGCTTGAAATAACAGGCAAACAATCGTTTAAAGCCATCTTCATCTTCCAAATAGTACCTATTTATTGCCTAAGCTTAGCCCCACATTCTGAAATAATTTCAATTTTTCACTTTGTAATGATTTTATTTTAATTAACAATGTCAAATACACACTTATATACGTCCACCCGTACACAGATTAGTTTACTTCAGCAACAACTGCAAATTGGCTCGGAAAATGTAAAAACACACAAAATAAGTTAAACTTCGCGTATTACACATAATATATTAAACACAGGTACCAGTAGTTCTGACAGAGAAAAATAAAATCGAAACAATTCGAAGAAAGGCAATCATCATAAACTTACCGTGCGAGCACCCGTCATTTTATGCAAAATTGCTTGCAGCTCAGATCCTTCGGGATGCTCATCTAATTCAACTAGGTGATATTCGACTTTAATTTCTTTAAAAACCTGTAATAACAAGACACGTATAACAGTGGAATAGCAAAGCAGTATCTTGCACAAGTAATAAACAAAATTTAAGGCCTATACATACACAAATAATGCCGTAATTGAAGATAGTACGTTAAACGAAGGTAACTTAACAAAGGCTCAGTTTAATGTTTTCGAAAAGATCTAAAGCGTTTGCCAGTTTCTGTGGAAGCTGCAATACATATGCAAGAGCTATCATAGCTTGACTCTTCAGCT
This sequence comes from Artemia sp. Kazakhstan ARC1039, assembly GCA_029168905.1. Lineage (NCBI taxonomy): Eukaryota > Metazoa > Arthropoda > Branchiopoda > Anostraca > Artemiidae > Artemia > Artemia sp. Kazakhstan ARC1039. The sequence goes on along the minus strand of JAQQPU010012302.1, from coordinate 15,533 downwards.
CTATAACATCGATGCCAGCCTTATCAAAGTATGTCGCGATCTCGAGAAGTAAATCTGTGTTTATGTTGTCTTCGGATATGGGGTTAAAGCATCGCGTGGCTTCTAGTACTGGCACATGGACAGTAAAACGCTCTCCAAACTCATTTACTACTCTGTCCAAAACATCGTAGAACTCTCTTCGCATTTTCTCTTCTGTTCTTGTGCCCTCAGATTCAGTGCTGTGCTTTCCAAGTGTTGATGTCATCAAATAGTCCCTGAGTCTTCCAGTTATCTTCTGAACTGGTTTTGATTTTGCTGGTATGGTTGAAGCAAGAGCTCTTGTTTCCAACACATCAGCTCTGACATTAATAGTCATCTCCTTAGACTTGCAGTATAGGACTCAAAAATACTATACATCACGCATTGTCTTCAGTTGGTTTTTTGTTGTGGTGATTAAAGTGCAAGCGTATCAAATGATCCGATCTGGGGCCTGCAGTTGTTCAGAAAGAGGGTTGATCACTGCAAGAACTTCGTGAATGACATACAAACTGAATATGTAGGGAAACGATTCTAGTTGATTCTTAAGACCTGTAGCTTCTGCTGCTTCCTCCCTGTCAGAAGATTCTTGAACAACTGACAGAACTACGAGTATGCAATCATATCTTATCAGAATTTTAGCCACTGATCTATACCAGTAAGATCAACACGTCACAACCGTCCTTTCAAGCGTTAGCACGGACACGTTGGCAGTTTTCTGGGCCTCGACAAACAACTGGTATCGAGTGTTGCTGTTAGAAACAAAACCATAACTGTTTGCAAAATTGAAAATACTAATGAAATTCTTCGTTTTTTCTGCATACAATCGCCAATAACAAGTATAAGTCTATGGGAATGACAGTGAGTGTACATCACTTGCGCTGCTTTTTCCAGGAGACGGGCCTGTACTCCTGAAAAACGTCTGCTCATTACACTCGCCCCGTCATAGCACCGCCCAACACATTTTGACCAGTCAAGGCCGATACCCTTTATTTCGTTGTAAATCAAGTCGGTCAAACTCTCAGCGTTAACTTTGCGCATGTGGTAGCAACCTATGGCTCTTTCTTTGATTTTCATATCATGATCATAGCACACTAAGATCGCAAGTTGTTCCTTTTTTAAGAGGTATTTTGTTTCGTCAGCAAGAACGGCAAAATATTTTGCTTCTCTGACTTCTTTTGCGATAGAACTTTTAATTTTATTTCTTATGACCCAAATGTGTTCGTTTTGGTACTTGTGTGACAAGTAACGGCCATAGGCCTTATGAGACTTGTCCATCAGATCCGGGTTGATTTCCGATAGTCATCTCCTTAGACTTGCAGTATAGGACTCGAAAATACTATACATCACGCATTGTCTTCAGTTGGTTTTTTGTTGTGGTGATTAAAGTGCAAGCGTATCAAATGATCCGATCTGGGGCCTGCAGTTGTTCAGAAAGAGGGTTGATCACTGCAAGAACTTCGTGAATGAAATTCAAACTGAATATGTAGGGAAACGATTCTAGTTGATTCTTAAGACCTG
>JAQQPU010012302.1:0-13987 GCA_029168905.1 Artemia sp. Kazakhstan ARC1039 | reverse complement strand
AAGTTGTTCCTTTTTTAAGAGGTATTTTGTTTCGTCAGCAAGAACGGAAAAATATTTTGCTTCTCTGACTTCTTTTGCGATAGAACTTTTAATTTTATTTCCTATGACCCAAATGTGTTCGTTTTGGTACTTGTGTGACAAGTAATAGCCATAGGCCTTGTGAGACTTGTCCATCAGATCCGGGTTGATTTCCGTTAAAAGACCTACCGTCTCAACGAAATTCCCTCGACTGGCACTGGACTCTCCTTCATCATGGCCACGAAACGCAAGACCTTGGCGTGCAAGTAAGGCTGTAGTTTTTTGCAGAGCCTTTACATACCGTCTGTTCCCTAATATTTCCTTTTCCCGTTCATTGGAGAAGCATGAGGCAACAGATTCGGCCATCTCCGTCTGAATGGGTTTTAATTTGGTCCGGGAAATGGTACATGCTTTGTGCTGGTCACTGCTTTCGTGCTGCCTTACCAGCTCTGAAATGTCTTTTCACTTTCTTAATCCTACGTCGATGAATGCTCTTGTGCCATATCTTATCATAACATCATATGATATTATGTTTTTAGAACGCCATATCATAAATTACGGGAAACAGTATAATGTGATAGGCCGAATCCGACGAAACCATGCCAAAAGAGATATTCTTCAAATGGGTGACTTTGCTGCAAATCTTTAGATGTCTTCAATTTGCTGTTTTTTTAATGACCTGGTTATTGGTTTTTCAGGAATAAATCGAAAGCAACAAAAAAGTTTGGAAAAGGAAGAATAAACTAAAAGCTTCAGAGTTGAAAACTGGGCCCTTCAAAAAATAAGGGGGGGGGGGCATGGATCCCCCTGCCCACTCCTAAAATGGCTCCACTGTTGTAATGTCTCGGGAACAGCTAGGGGGATTAATTTGAAACATTGCAGGGAGTATTGGGCGGGATAAGAGAACTTGAAATTTGATGCTTGGGGAGGGGATGACAAGGCCGAAATATTTTTTTTCTCGGAAATATTGCTTTGTCCTAAAATACGTTCCAAAAAGGGCCAAAAATTTCTTCTAATAAGCATCAGCCAAGTTCTTAAGTCAGGGGACCTTCATGTGCAGAAAAAAACCTTGAAAAGAATTTTCGAACATGACTGATGATGTTTTTGTTCAGCCCAGACAATAGGAGTTATTGGACTATGTATGTTTTTGACAAAAGATGAAAGACTAAGTTTCAGAAGACCCAAAAACGAAGTAAAAAATCTTGCGTCTCCAATCAGCTTGAAAAATACATTCATTAGTTCCTGGACCAGGCGGACTCCGAGAAGAAACAAATTGAAACCAATTTTGACTTTGATCAATTCGTGATGCTCGCTTATGAGCCCAACTTTTGTTTCGTCGCTGATAGGGAAAAAATTTACAGGCATGTCGACAAGGCTAGATAGACCTCAATGAATACCTGAAGTCATGTTAAAATATAAAAGGTGCAGAAATAAACTCATATAATAAGCAAAACCTAAAACAAACAATAATTACTCAGGGTGAATAAATGAAATCTACACGAACAGAAATTAAAATGAATAATCACATTAAATTTAGAAACAGTAGATACTGCTACGTACGAATATATCAAACCTGAAATAAACTAAAATAACATAAATTACTGTAACTAGTGGTGGGGTTACCATCCCCTTACACCCACTACTGAAACCGAATAAACTGAATGTTCGCGGTTTACTTAAATTAAAATATATTTAAAACATTTGTTCTCTTTTATCATTATAAGATTGAAAAATCGAAATAACTAAAATTTCCAGAATTATAATCATAATATTTTTAACAATCAATCTAGAGTTATTAGTTTTTAGTTATTAGTAATTAGTTATTAGTAAATCTTAATCCATACTTTCTTCCTTCTAAAAATATCTATTTCAAATGTATAGAACATCAACCAGTCAAACTTTTATTTGATTACTATTAATACTACTAACAACTCACCGCACCACCTAGCCGTCTGAGGCCAACACAGCTACGCAAGTTCCTCCTCAATCCAAATCTATTCAAAGCCTCCCTCTTTACACACTTCCAGGAAGTTCCCATTTCCCTTTTTTTTTCTTTATGACATCTTCATATCACAACCGCAGACGACTTGCTTTCCGTTTAGCTCTAGACGGTTGGCCGAAAAGGATCATCTTTGGCAATATGTCATCCTTCATCCACAGAACGTGCCCTAGCCATCTCAACCTTTCCCTCATTATAGCCCTAGAAAGCGGGATAGAACCACACTTATCGTACAGCCTAGTGTTTGAAATACGGTCATTTATTGAAATACGGTTTTAGTGTTTGAAATATGGTTATTTGATTCGTCGGTACAAAATATATATTAGACATCTATAGAGATTGCTTCAGAAATTACCAATGTTCATTTTAGAAGTTTTATTAGGCATCAATGTTCTATATGTTTAAATAAAACAAAGAGCACTTTTCAAGCTACACGTCATTTTCAGTAAAGTTCTAGCGACATTCAGGCCTTATGGTGCCTTTTGGGGGGAAGGGCCACCCTTTTTTGGTTTGCCACTTTTGAAGGGCCACTCTTTTTATGCTTTTATTCGTAAATCTTGATTGGCATTGTGATTTCTTTTTGTCGTTTTGTTACTGTTGATGTTATGACAAATAAACAACACACTATTCAAAATACAAATAACATTCAGAAAATTGTAAATAACGCTCTTTTAAGGTTTGAGGGTCCAGTAGATCCACTTTTATTTGAGGAAATTTGTTCATTTTAAGTCTGCCTTTATTATTCATTTTAATTTCTGTTCGTTTTGGGTTTCATCTGTTTATCCATAGCAGCAACTGTTATTCTCAAGTTTTACGAGAATATTCATATTGATTTCTGATCGTTTACGTTTAAACTGAGCTCTTTACTTCTATTTAAAAAACTAATCTTGGAAAAAGTTCATTTAGATTAAAGGCTAGGTAAAAATTGAATATTTTATACGCGGCATACAATACCTATAAACACAGGTGCGAGAACAGGGTAAGAAGTATCGTTTTTTGAAACGCAAGATTCCAGAGACAACATAAATTAGCCTATACAATATAATTAATTTATTAGCACCAAATAAATACAGGTCGTACTGTAACATAAATATTACTTAGTCACTCTTTTATATAGCCTAGACTATGCCTAGAAGGGAGATTAAGCAATATCAGATAATTTGTGCAGTCCAATTTTTGGTGCTAAGTTCCATTTCTCTGAAATAAAGTATTTCTATTGCAGCCATATCCTTTAGTAGGCTAAAGAAGCATTTGTCTTTTATTTTTAGTTTTTGATACATATAGCATCTCACTTACATTGCCGAAACGGTGTCCTTTTTATATACAGGAACAGAAACAAATAAATTATCAAAAGGTGAAAGTACTTCTTTGAGGAACAAATTATAAATTATTCAATATACGCAACTTCTTCTTTCTTGAACTGATACGACGGTGTTAGGTGTTTCAATATATATCTTTTGGAATCGAACATTTGGGGTACATTACTGAAGTGCGCAAGTTCCATTTTTATCCCACTCAAATTATCAACGCCCCATGTTAGCTGATAACGATTATCTTTTAGTTTCTTCATGATGCAGGGGCTAAGATCTTACAGCACTTACTGAGTATCACATCCACTTGGCTTTGTTTGGATTTATTGTCTTGAGCTTAGTCTATTTACTTTGGAGTTAAAAAGTTGAAGGTTTATTTTCAAGATATTGAATTCAATACTGAATTCTACATGTATCACTCAGTAAATAATTCATTACATTATAGTCATATTATGCAGTAAATCCAGGATTCTGATCACGGAGGAAGGGGTCTATAATAGCAATAAAACTACAGAACTGGTTACTTATGGTTCAAACACACAAAAAAAGAAAAGGGTCATATCAACTAATAGACAAATTTATTTTTGCTGACTACACTTGAACTACATACAAGTTTAAGGAGTTTTATTCCAGTCCATGTACATAGGACAGGAGATTTTAATTCCCAGGCCTGAAGGGGGAGGGGGTATAGCTCCCTTTTGTATCACCTGTTTTATAGTACATACCTGTTAAGCTATTATGCAAGTATGATCCTTTTATACATGGATTTTTGTATATTGTTTAGACCTAAACTTTAATAGTAAACCACTTACATCTTTAGCCATAACACAATAAGGGCAGTAGGTCTTGGAGTAGATTACTACTTTGTGCTGAACAATTTCAGCTTCAACCTTTCTTGCAAGTGATTCATTCATATTTGCTCTAGAACTGATGAAGCTACCCATGCCTAGGGGGAAAAGCACTATAAGTTATTAATGGAGTTTTACAGCTGCTCCAGAGAGTAAAAATTTGGTTACCAAAAGGTGGGCTTGGACAAGCTTGAAAAAGAATAAAGACTGGGTTAGATGCTACACTTTTCTTGATCCAGCTTTAAGCAAGTTAGGGATATAAAGATGGTGAACACTGCGGCCACCATCAATGTTATGAAGCTGCAGAAACACCCAAATAGCATCCATTGGATTAATCAATTATAAAGTGAGTTATCCTTTGCTCAGAAATCTAGATAAATATTCCTTCTATCCCTCCACTTTTACCTAATACCATGAACTCGCGTATAAAAGATTAATGAAAAAATCAGGGCTTTGGCTAATCCCTGGTTTATCAAAGCTCGACGTAAATTCAACTGCACCTTCTCATCCCTATTAAGCACTCCTTATCAAAGGAAGAGGGACTACAGGAACGTATTCCTTCAGCTGTAAGAGTCAAAGATATGACACATGCAGTTGTCAACAAACCAATTTTGACTTTATCACTTTTGTATACTTTATCAAGTGTTTTTACCACCCTTTCCATATGAAAGGGTTGTCAAAACATCTGCCTGCAAGTAATTACAGTCAGCCTCAAGCGTGGATGAAGGAGGAGGGTTTGATGGTGGTCCAGCAATTTACTGCTGGGAAAAAATTATTCTATTGAGGCATTCAAAGAGAGCCAAAGTCTTTGTCTTTGTGATGTTTGCCCAATCATTGGGTCATGCACTTTTTGACTGGTCGGACTCAGCAGGTTCAACTCTTCACAGCTAATGGCGACAAGGTTTTCTCCGAACCATGTGATGTTGTAAGCGGAGTTCCCCAAGGTACTGTTTTGGGCCCTACCCTATTCCTCATATACGTCAACGATATGGTGAACGGAACAGAAAACAATATCACTCTCTATGCCGACGACTCCAAGCTTTTCGGACCTGCAAATCAACAAAGTCTGCAGTGTGACCTTCATAAAATCCATACATGGGCACAAGATTGGCTACTCGAATTCAACACATCGAAGTGCAGTGTCCTTCACTTTGGAAACAATAACCCGCTTCACCAGTACAACATGTCCAATCCCAATTCACTGGCTGACTTAGTACTAAAGACAAGTCCCAAAGAAAGAGATCTAGGAGTGCTGATAAATGAACAATTGAAGTTCCACGGCCACTGGCAACAAGCAGCTTCAAAAGCAAATTCAAGCCTTGGTCTCCTCAAACACACAATAACCAGCCGTTCCGTACAGTCTTTCTAAGGCTCTACAAGGCTATAGTTAGGCCTGTTTTGGATTTTGGTACATGTCCCACCTCCCCTTCCTATAAGAATGATACCAGTCTAATCAAAGGAGTTCAGAGGCGTGCCAAGAAGTGCATAGCTGGCCTACGAGATCTCCCATACAACAAGAGACTGGAACGCATGCAGCTGCCAACACTCGTCTTCAGACGCCGCCGTTGTGATATGATGCTGACCTACAAGTATAACGCACAACCAAATAACCACCTTTTGACCAAACATTCAACTCAGCACCCTACAAGAGGACACTCACAAAAGCTGTCAAAATGTTCTGTCAATACACGAACGCGGCAACACTTCTTCTCCGAGCGTGTTGTCAACGATTGGAATAGCCTTCAAGCTGAAACGGCGACTGCACCCACGGCTGCGTCCTGTAAGTCCAGACTGGACAAGGAATGGAATGACAAGCAATGGAAATATGAGTGGGACTGTCCGTCCCACTCAACTACCGACTGATGCCAACTTCATCATAATGAGTGTCTTGCTAGGAGGCTGATGCCACTTTGGGCTTAAATTGCATCTCTCCTGCAGATCTCTCTTATGGCGTGTCACTGGGCCCCAACACAGAGACAAAATTTTGCCATTATTGACCCAGAGCACAACAGATCCTGTATGGACCTTAATCGCTCCAAAGTGCGAATTAAGGTAATTAAGGTAATCTAATACCAACCATGGACCATCCCTGAATTACCTAATGATGATGACCTTGGAATAACACCAGGCAGGATTTTTGAAAGTAAATTGTCCCATCAAACTTGGCTTCTGGAATATCTGAACCATGACCCAACTATCAAAAACAGAGCAGGTTATGAAAGACACGCATAATTATGGCCTAAATGTACTGGCACTCTCTGAGGTCTGTTGCACTGGAGCAAGCAAACCAAACCCGGATAGAGGGTATACTATCCTGCACAGTGGCCTCAAGAAGAAGACAGTAGCAGGTGTAGCCATAATGCTCTCCAAAAAAACCTCAAAAGCTTTGATAAAATCAACTCCCATCAATGAAAGGATAATCAGAGCCCAATTTGTGAGTACCAATGCAAAGCTAACTGCAGTGGCATGCTAAGCACCAACAAACAAAGCGGATGACGCAACAAAGGGTAGCTTCTACAAAACCCCTCAAGAGGTAACAAAAGACATTCCCAGTCATTACTTAATTCTAGGAAGATAAGTCTGCAAACCAAGATTAGAATCTTAGAAGCTACAGTGATGACAGTGGTCAAATATGGCTCTGAAGCATGGACGCTCCGAAAAGCGGATGAAGATTTGCTAGATGTTTTCCAGAGAAATTGCTTAAGGATTGTTCTGGGTACCCGGTTGACTGACCGTATTTCAAACAATAGGCTATACGAAAAATGTGGTTCAATACCGCTTTCTAGGTCTATAATGAAAGAAAGGTTGAGGTGGTTAGGGCATGTTGTGCGGATGAAGGATGACAGATTGCCGAAGATTGTTCTTTTCGGCCAACCATCTAGGGCTAAACGGAAAGCAGGTCGTCCCCGTCTGGGGTGGGAGGACGTCATAAAGAAAGATTTAAAGGAAATGGGAACTTCGTGGGCGGGTGTAAAAAGGGAGGCTTTGAATAGATTGGGGTGGCGGAGGAGCGTGCGTAGCTGTGTTGGCCTCAGGCGGCTTGGTGCTGCGATGAGTTTTTAGTAGTAGTAGTAGTAGTTTTCCCTGTGACTTCAACGCTAAAGTGGGGAATAATATATCTTACTGCCCCAAGGTCCTTCGAAGCAAAGGATTCAGGGAGATAAATGAAAACAAAATGCTGCTAGTGGACTTTGCATTGACAAATGACCAAATAATTGGGGGCACCATGTTTGCATATACAACAACCCATAAATATTCTTGGAACTCCCCTGATGGGAAAACTTATTACCAAATCAACCACCTTTTGATCAACAGAAAATGGATGTCCAGTCTGCAAGATGTGAGAGCTTTCAAAGGTCCTGACGTTGTGTCTGGTCACACCCTAATGATAGCAAAGAGAGCAAAGAAGCTACATGCACACAGAAGACAAGGTACAAAGTAAAGCCAATCTTCAACTACTTGAAGCTTTCCAATGCGGCAGTGCTTAATGGGTTTTTTATTACACTATCTAACAAATTTGAAGCTGAACTTCATCAAAGAGGTATGCAATTAGATGGGTGCTACTATGTTTGGGTAAGCCAAGAGAACCAACAACCAATGGATATCAGAGAAAATCTGGAACCTGATTGGTGAGCATTGTAACTTAAAGCAGGAGCTCCTAAATGGTGGTGAAAACAGCAACACAGTTCTGAAGAGACAAAGGCCTGGATAAACAAGTCAACAGGAGCGCAAGGGGGGGGGGGGGGGGGTTTAACGCTACCTTTTGGATAGAAAAGCTGCCATGGACAAGGAAGTGGCAAAATGTGGTGACTCTAGCGCCATGTACAAGATTACCAACGAAATAGTAGGAAAATTCCAAAATGTAAATGGACCTGTAAAAATGGCAAATGATAAAATTGTCTCAGACCCATAAAAAATTCGCTTTGTACAGCCCTTGCATTTCGAGAAGATTCTGGACAGCCCCCACCCTTTGGATCTGCCAGATATCCCCGCAATCCCCTTTTTGAACCTCCAAATCAGCACGGTTCTTTGTGGATGCCCTGGGCGCCTTTGGCAGCACTGGAGGATATACAGTCTAGGGTAAAGTTTCCATATGAAGTGGCTCTGGGGAAAAACAGCAAAAGGGATAATCAAAGAGGATTATTACCATAAACTGTAAGTAAGGAACAAATTGTTTAAATAGTAACTTAAACTTAAAAAAAAACAGAATTTGAATAAAAACTGATACATCAAAACAATTAGCTTTATATGGTGATTATATATGGAATTCATTAAGTTTAATGTTACTCATCCAAAGCTATAACCCTGGAAAAATTTAAGGGGGGAAATAACCACAAGAAATCAAACAATCTTGATGAGAATCCCTGCATCACATTAAGCATACCTGAGAACCCTACTGTAAAGGTCCCAAGCTCCTATCCACAAAAATGTGGAATTTTGCATCTTTTACCAGAAGAAAGGTCACAGACCTGTGTTTTTTTTTTTCCAGGGGTGATTGTATCAAACCAATGATCATAGGAGACTGAGAGAGAGCTCATTCAAATGGAAAGCAAGTTCTAGTACCCTTTGTAAGTGACCAAAAAGATTGGAGGGTAACTATCCCCATCACCCCTTTTTCCAAAAAGAAATCCAATCAAAATTTTGAGATAACCATTCCATTCAGCATAGTTGTAATGTTCAATAACTATGCCTCTGGGGACCCCACATAGCCCATGGGGAAAGGGCTGTAAGTTACACAATTTTTCCATTGTTCACATGTTGTAGCTGTTATTGGGAAATGTGTTGAATATTTTTGGGTAAGGGAGAATTTTCTGTGGGGAGTATTTTCCATGGGAAGGAGTTTCTGGGTACAATTTTACATGGGGGGCTGCCATGATTTGAAAGACAGTAAAAAATTAAATACAAAAAAATTTTCAGCTGAAAGTAAGGAGCAACATTAAAACTTAAAACAAATAGAAATTACTCTGTATTTGAGAGGGGGCTACCCCTTCCCAAACCTTAGCTCTTTGCACTAAAGTTTGGCTTTTTTCACAATTCTTTAAAAAAAAAGATGGCTCAAATACAAGAGTTGTTGAATCTGAGAGAAAAGTTTTTGAAGAACTTTAAGACTATAGTGTAAAGAGCAGGGGTTTGGGAAAGGGTAGCTCCCCTCATATATGTAAAAATTTATGTTTGTTTTAAGGTTTAATGTTGCTTCTTACTTTAACTTGAAAAAACTTATTTTTATTTAATAACTACAATGAAGCCTTAAGGCTCTGTTCTATAGGCAATAATAGCTATACACACATTTTTATTGTTCTCAACCAGGTGAAACTAAAATTGATTTGAGAAAATCAACACCTGTTTTAACAAAGAAGGGTGGCACTATCATTAGATTCAACACAAGAATGAAATATATTATTAGGGTTGTGCCTGAGACCAATATGGTGGCAGTGCATTTTCAAAAGAACAGCCATGATACCAAGCTTCTTAAATTGAGTGATTTAGACATTTCAATTGCAATATGATAGTTCCTTTCACAAAATAGTATGCACATTCAATCCACCAGGAATGATAATCATTCTTGAAAGGACAAGCAATTCTATAACAATTACTAAAAACACTCAAACCAAACATTATACCAAGCAGCCTAATGCAAATCCAAAAAAAAAAAAAACAGACAATTTTGGTAGTGGTGTAGGGCTGCTAAACTGAAAGCAACTCTGAGAATCTAATAAATGAAACTTTTTTGAATGTAATGAAGTAAGGATTTCAAGTTTATAATGTTTAGTTCAGAACAAGACATGAAAACCAAGGTGTGCAAGTAACTGAACCCCTGTGTAACTGAACCACCGTGTAACTGAACCCCCGTATAACCGAACCACCGTGCAACTGAACCCCTGTATAACCAAACCCCCATGCAACTGAACCCTCATGCAACTGAACCCCCTTTATCTGAACCCTTGTGCAACTCAACCACCATGCAACTGAACCCCCATGCAACTGAACCCTTGTGCAACTCAATCACCATATATACATTGGCTAAAACAGAAAAGGGTTATGAACCATAGTTATTTAACTATGGTACAGTTATTTAACCTTTACACTGTTTTAAATAAAATGGCCATCCCAAAATTTAGATTGGATGTGTTTGGGGAAAAATAGGGAGGTGTGGAAGCCCTCCAATGACTTTTAACTCTGAAAAAGTGCACTGGAAATTTTGATTTCCGATCAAATGAGCCCCCCCCCCCTCCAAAGTTCATACAAAAATTTTTCCTACAACAACCTTATGTGCAACTGAGCAACTAGCTTACCTTACAGCCCTTGCCCCAGATTTTGCTGGTGGGGTTTTTAACCCCAAAGGCATGGTTATTTGATCTTCAGACTGTTTTGAACGAAATGTTTATTTTAATTTTGATCAGATGTATTTGGGGGGAGGGGTGTCACTTAAGAGGGAAAGGTTGATTGTCCTGTGATTACCTTTGATTCTTTGAAATTGAACTTGAACTTTCAATTTCTAATCAAATGAGCCTCCTTCAAAGTTTTTATGATCATCCCTTCTATAAAAACCTTAAATTTTAACAATTGGTAACTTGCAATAACACACAGTTGCTGATACAGGCGTATCAGCAATTTTTTTGGAACAGCTTAGCATATCAAGATGAAACTTCTGGGGCATCTACCTGCTACTACTACTATTAATACTGCTACTACTACTACTACTACTAATTCAACACTATTATTACTTCTACTGCTCCTACTACGACCTCTCCTACTATTAAACTAGCACTATTAAGGCTATGCATAGTTGAAAATTTGACAGAATGAGGTATTTGACGTGGAACTTGAACTAAATCAAAAGACAGTATGTGCATGCAGATTTTCAAAATGGCATATCTCAAAAAGGGATTTGTGTACTAAGTTGGAACTTTCAGAGAGTGCTTAAAGGGAAAGTCAATTCACCAAAAGGAAATATGTGCATGCTCAGGCCTGGATTTACCACTAGGTCCCTAGGCCTGGACCTAGAAACGCACAATGCTAGCAGAAGCAATATATTATCCCCAAGTAATTTTTTCCTGACAAAAACTGGACTGATGTGATTTATTGTTGTCAGGTGCACTCTGTTGCCACGCTCCCTATTCACAGAAAAATGACTTTAAAATAGCACAGGAATTCCATGGTCACTTATAAACTGTCAGATGTCTCCCAAGAATGGTAGCTGAGAGTTCAGTATTACCCCTCTCTTTCATCACTTTTCACTCATCAGTTGTGTTCTGTTAACACAGAGTTGCATGGTTACATGATTACACACAGTTACAGTTGCATGGGGGTTTAGTTGCACAAGGGTTGAGTTGCATGAAGGTTCAGTAGCACAAGGGTTCAGTTGCATGGGGGTTCAGTTGCATGGGGGTTCAGTTACATGGGGGTTCAGTTACATAGGGGTTCCGTTACATGGGGGTTTAGTTAAATGGGTTGAGTTGCACAAGGGTTCAGTTAAAGGGGGTTCAATTGCATGAGGGTTCAGTTGCATGGGGGTTTGGTTATACAGGGGTTCAGTTGCATGGGGTTTGGTTATATGGGGGTTCAGTTGCTTGGGGTTCAGTTACAATGGAACCAAAAACCGACTATTGCTCAAAATAGGGTAGCATTTTGGTATAGGCTTTACATCTAAATCCAATAGCAAGGAAGGAAGTATAACTTACCATTTGAACTTCTATTCAATGGCTGTTGTTTTTTTATATATAATAAATTGCTACCATCATAATTCTATACCAGCTTTCTCTTGTAATATGTAGGTTATCCCTATGCTATATAGAAAACTTTGCTGATTTTGTTGGTTTGTACTATTTTTTATATTTATTTCTTATCAATAGTTTGATTTATAATGCTAAATAATACCAATTCAAAACACAAGAAAATGAGCAAAACTTTGTTATAGCCTAGGACTATATCCAGACATTAGAGAAAAGGGGGACTGGGGTTGAACTGTCACAGAATTGCCTATTATATTTAGAAAGTGTTGAATATGGAATGCAATGAAGTTACTCTTTTTTTTTGCCACCTTGTTTCTGTGTTCTACTTAGGCAGTGCCAACTCATGAATATATAAGAAGACAGGCAAGGTAACATTCAAGATGAATGGCTTTTTGTGATCTTAGAACTATATCCTATGTGCTGGGGAGGTCTTTAGAAGCATCTACCTCTATCTGTTCTCCCTCTAAAGGGCACCGACATTTGATGAACTTGCACAGACTTTATGCTATAAAAATGGAACTTTCACAAATAGATCTACAACATATACAAGGCCTAAGAAAAGTATTTTTGAAGCTCATAACTTTGCTCTATCCTTTCTAAGCCTTAGATGTAGGGAAGAGGTCAACATAGGAGTTTGAAAATGCCTTACTTGGGCTTAATTTAAGCTCTGAATTTATTCCTGAAAGTATTATTCTCCTAATTTAAGCATTTTGAAAGATAGAATAATAAAACACCCTTCATCTAGAATTTTAACAGGACAAAGATTTTTTTTTTGAAGATGTTTGTAAAAACACAAAAAATTTAAAATCTGGGATAGGGGCATTTCTTGTTTTTTAATGAAAATTCACAATAACAGTATTTATCAAAATCTAGAAGGGGAGAGGCAATTGGAACCCTTAATTCTACCCATCTTAGTATTGATATACCTTTTTGAAACTCATTTTGGTAAGATTCTGGATGAGGAGCTTTTGTCTATCTTGGAAAGTATCATGGTTGAGGAAGATGGATGAATGAAACTCTCAGGAATAAATCCAGAGGCTTAATCGCCTTGGAATCTGTTTTGAAGTACTAAGCTCTAATGCTTCCCTCACTAAAGGGCACACACCTTTGATGACTTTATAATCTTTATGTTATAAAATGAAACCAGAAGAAATATATAGACAATAGGCTAATGCTCAAATGAGGCACAACAAAAGTGTTTTAAGCTTCATACCTTTGCTCTAGCCTGAATTATATAGTTTGAAATAGGCTAATTTTTGGTTTCCAGTTTCTTTTTCATGGATTCTAGTTTTTGGTAATGTAATTCATATTACTTCCAAAAGATTTCAAGCTATGTCAATACTTTTTCTCCAAATTGAAGAAATAAACTTTCAGATGGGCCTAAGGTAAAATCTTTTTGGTATTTGCCTAGAGAACTAACTTGAGGGAAGGAAACATGTTCAGAAGAAATTTTTTACTTCATAATACACAGAGTAATCATAGTTAACACATTTTGCATTTTGCATACATTAGCCTCACTATACTTTACCCCTAAACCCCTAATGTGCACATAAATAGCATAAGTTTTATATTTTCAGTGCATTCTGCCACCCATAGCTTGTTTTTCTAGTTTTTGTTTTGTCATAATTGATTGAATTACAGGTACACAGGTTGAAACAACTGATATACATCAGGGGGGGCCAAAGTATAGTGGGGCTGCATGCAAAATGTGTTAAATATGATTATTCTGCATATTATGAAATAAGAATTGTTTTTTAGAGATTAGAAATATATATTTAAAGCAATATATTTGCACATTATGGGGGGAGGGGGTAAAGTAAAGCAAGGCTGAATGCAAAATGTATTAAGTTAGGTATCATAATTCTGTATATTAGGAATAAGAATTGTTTTTAAACATGTTTCCTTCTTTCCAGTTACTTTGGTATTCAAATACTATTTTTTTTGTCAGAATTTAGACAGGTATAGGGCTTTCATCTATGTAATACTCAAAGCCCTGTAAATAAGTAAAGGTGTAGCTTGTAACATCTAAAATGTTTTGCAGTTCATATTATTGACTTACAAATAAAGTAAACATACCAC
>JAQQPU010012301.1:0-26265 GCA_029168905.1 Artemia sp. Kazakhstan ARC1039 | reverse complement strand
ATTTAAAACAGGCAGAAAAAAAACCACAGTAAACAATTAGGTCTTTTTTTAATGAAAGTGAGAATAGCTTACAATGAACAGAAATGATCATTTACACGAAGAGGGCTGCTACCTTCCTAAATTTTAAGTTAGATATCCTTCCATTGGGCCTGACAGATGCTAGTGTTTGATAAGTATACAGTATCAGAAATACAGCACACTACAGAAGGAAGCATATAAAATGCAGATTTTGTAATGGATATTGCCCTGGCTACCCTGGCCATTAAAAGAGTGACAATATGGAATATTGAAGATGGACCTGAAAACACGAAGGACTACATCATGTATTGTTACTACAACAGATATTGGACTTGAATGACGACGCACCCTTTCATAAGGATCATGGATTTTTGATGAATAGTAACCCTGACTGTCCCATTCATCAATACAGTCTGGCAAATTTGGGTAGCAGAAGAAGAACCTGAAAAAGTAAACAACTTCTACGTTTACCGATGCTACAACAATCAGATACTTGAATACGGTACAACAATACCCTTTATACGGTTGCCCAGTTTTTAAAGATAAGCTAACCAAATATAAATAGAACAGCCGAGGGTAGGACGAGTGACGTTAAGTGCTAACAAGTTTTGCAGCAAGCGTTACGAGAAAACACTTCATTTACTAAAATGATAGTTATTTTTATTTAATTGTATAGAATTTAAAATATATATATATTCTGTACCCTGAGATTGACAAATTAATTTCGAGTTGAAATGAACATTTTTGAGCTGAATGAGGTCCGGTGCAGGAATAAGGTTTTCAGGTTGTTTAAGGATTCAGTTGTTTCGGGTCTTAAGTGCTCAATACTCAAAATTGGATTGGTTTTCTCAAAACAATGTCTGGAGTTTCTGAGGTAATATATTGAGTGAATCCTCCTTAATTATCGGTTTTGTCTCTTGTGTTGTACATTGTGAGTAGAAATGAGTGTTTTTACTTGTTTTTTTGTATCTCTTTTAGGATTTTTATTTCTTGTGTTCAGAGAAGGTCCTGTTTCTATTTTCTACAATGCATGTACCGAATATTTAATTTTTCAGAGTCCAAGTGGTATAGAACCGAAAAGGAAGATTCAGGAAGGAAATGTTCACTTAACAGACAACTGGGACGATTCTGAAGGATACTACCGTGTCCGTATTGGGGAGGTGCTGGATGGTCGCTACTCTGTATATGGCTATACGGGTCAAGGGGTTTTTAGCAATGTCGTCAGAGCTAGAGACACAGCTAGAAGTAACGAGGAGGTTGCAATCAAAATTATTAGAAATAATGAAATAATGTAAGTTTTGCATTCTTTTCTTTGTTTCTTGCCTCTTCCATAACTGTACATCACCCCTTATCCTCCCTCCCATCTCCATTTTATAGGCATTCTTTGTTGTGTCACAAGCTGAAAGGAGGGGTTGCTATTAAAACGAGGACTAAACCTGCTTTTGTTGAATTGTCACGCGTAAAGGATGGCTGCAGGTTAGTTCCACAAATCCTTGGTGGTGACTTGTCCTCCTCTGTGTCCAACGTATATGACTTACTGTTGTGCAATTCTTTTTTGTCTCCATTTTAGCAAAGATTTTTAATCCAATCAATATAATATTATGTGAAGAATATACAAAATTATCAAGGTGAAAGAGTTTTCTAAAGCCCTTTCTTTCTCTTTCGAACTAATGTTCAAAAGATTACTATTAAGGATTTTTCTTCCTTTACGACATGAAGAGAGAGCAGATGGGATATATTTCAGAATAGGGGAAGATAAGACTATTTGATCCAGGATTCATTCGTTTTAAACTCGTGTGGGTAGATCTAATATTCTCAGCAAAAGATGTTGATTTATTACGCGTTTATGGAAATCAAATACTCTTTTTTGTTATCTTTTTTTTTTGGTGTTTTTATTTATTTTTTATTTATTCCGTGGAAACTATTTCACAAAAATGAAGTGGTGGAGGGTAAGGTATATTGTATGGCTTGACATTTCCCTGTTTCTTCCAAGAAAGTCTTCTTTTTTTAGTGTTCTTTGAGAGCCAGAGGAGAACTATGACCCCACTCGCATAACTGACTCCAAATTGGTGGCATTGTGGTATAAATACTGCTACTACTACTACTAACACCCCGCTGCAGTATTAAGTCGCCTGAGGCCAACACAGCTACACACGTTCCACCTCAATTCCTATCTTGCGACGTCCTCCCATTTCATCTGGGGACGACCAGCTTTTTGTTTTTCCCTAGATGGTAAGACGAAAAGGATGATTTTTGGCAATATGTCGTCCTTCATTCGCATAAAATGCTCTGACCATCTCGACCTTTCTGTCATTGTAGCCCTAGAAAGGAGGAGAAAACCAAATTTTTAGTACAGCTTACTTTTTAAAATACGTAAAATACGGTCAGTCAGGAGGGTATATAAAGAATCCATAGACAATTCCTCTGGATAACATCTAGCAAATCCTCCTCCGTCTTTCGAAATCCTCCTCCATGTTTCAGAACCATATTTTACCACTGTCATCGCTGCTGGATCTCATGTTTTAATCTTGGTTCGCAGAGTTATCTTCCTATTCTTTCAAACTTTCTTAAACTGTGAAAAAACACCCAGAGCCTTTGGCTGTCCTACTTTTAATATTTTCATTGTACCCAACACTTTACTAATAATGAGACCGTTATTTTAAGCTTGACTTATTGCGTAACTATATTTCTGCTTTTTAAGATTTAATATCACTCAGAACCTTAAATTCTCGTTATATAGATAACGAAATAATTGAGCTTATTTAACCTAAGCAATTAAATAATTAATAATAAGTCAATCTAACTTAGATAATTGAATTCCTGAATTCCGGCCGCACAAATTTGTATATGTGCAATCGACTTCCATCGATGATTTAGAAAAAATGTTGCTTGTCGGCAAGGGCGTTTTTAGGATTTTGATTCGGGGGTTGTTCTACAAAAAACAACTACAATTAAAGAACAGCAAAAAATTTTTCAAATGTGTTTTCGTTACTTTTACGAGTCCCACAATTTTTTTTTTTGGGGGGGGGGGGGCGGGCTGGGAAATGTTTTCCTACCGCTTATTATGGCTTTGGTTGTGGGGGCACCTTTTTTGGGTGTAACAAAAAAAGGATTTTCATAACAGATTTTTAATAAGCTGACCAAAATATTAAAAAAAAAAAAAAAAATTATAATTAGAATTCTTCTTTTGTGCTTCTTTTTAATATAACAGTTACTATTCCTCCCCCCTAGATGATCCCATACATAGCCCTAATGATGTATTTCTCTACTATTTCAATCTAGTCATACGTCAAACCTTTTATATTAAAGCAGTAACCTTCTCAGTCTGGAATTTATCACATTGTACAATTGAGTACATAGTTTACCGAAATATTGTTTAAAATGATTTTAAAATTTGGATAAAAATAGAAAGAAATATGATAATATGATTAATAGAAACTTCCTGTATATTATAAAATAATAATTTAATTGTTTTAGTTTTTATTTTAGTTTTTGCCCAAAGAATCTGTTGAGTATAATGTTTGTGCATATTATAAAGTAAAAATTATTTTTTAGCAGGTTTCATTCTGGAAATACAGCAATAATACCATATTTTTTTTTATCCAAGAATTCCATACTATAACTTTGACAGACATTTTCCACCAGGTCAAGAATGTGAGGAATAGGTTTATGAAGAAGCCCACATTGTATCATGAGACAGAAAAAAAGTATATATTTTTTGGCTATATCTAGGCCCATCAGGAGGGAGGGCGGGGTGTTCTGTAGGACAAGCAATGATAGGCTCTGGAAAGAACATAAAATAAAGAAACTGATGGTACTACTTTTATCTTCTTAACACATTTCCTTTAGCAGTGGTTAACCACTAAAGTTTAAACATAATTTTGGTTCGGAATCAGTTCCTGAACACATCATTCTCATGATACAACTACTTTTCAATATGGTGTAAAGAGCCCCATTGTGGTGTTGACAGCCCTGTATTTTGCTAAATATGTAACTTACACTTATTTTTTTTCAATGGAGACATAATTTATTCACAAAGAAAAAGGAACAGAAAAGCATGAAGCACAGTAACCTGGGCTTGTATTGCCACTCCAAAAAACAAAACTTACATTCACTTACATTAGTGCATTCGGGTTCTTATTTCACAACAAAACAACAAAAATATATAAAACATATTAAACAAATAAAACTACTTGAGAAAAAAAAAAAATTCATAAACCTACAGGCAATGGTGCCTCAACTGCTCACGGAAGCCAGACCTTTCAGCAATATCCCTAATGGAAGATGGGGTCTGAGACTACAGTATCGGAAGAATAGGACGAGCAGAGAAAGCAGACCTCGCAAACACTTTAATCGTCCTTCTATACATACCAACCTGTCTCGTTAAATGCCCATTGACTTCAGCAGCTGTCTCAAACATATTGCAAAGACACATTGGATTAATATTATTAATAATATCATACATTGGCTGAAGCTTGTAAAATAAGCACAACCCTGAAAACGGTAAAATACGGATTCGCGAATAAATATTTCTAACTGAGACAAGTCTATCGATTCCATAGATAGCACGAACAGCTGAATTCTGGAGAAAACACAAATGTTTCAGGTGAAAATAAAATGTTCCAGACCAAACAGAATAACAGTATAGCAAATAAGGATGGACTAATGAAAAATATAAAAAAAGCAAAACTTTCTGCGGAAACTGATGCTTTAGCTTCCTTATCATACCTATATTCCATGCTACTTTCGACGATATACACTGTATATGCTCTGAAAAACTTAACGTCTCATCAATTATTACGCCTAGGTATTTCACTGACTTCTAGGTATTTCACTAGCAACCAGGGGTAATATGAAGATGATCTGCCCCAGACAACGAAACCCGATTTGCTGTGATTTACTTTCAGCTTTTTGAGCCTTAGCCATTTCTCCACATTTTCCATATCATTACTCAGTGTCCCTAAAAGCTAAGCTTCCGTGCGCTCTGCAGCTGAAAAATTCGTATCATCAGCAAACAGGACAAGAGATTTCCTAGGTTTATACGTTTCGTCTCCATTTCCAACATTTGTTGTCAAATCACGGATTGCTTGATGGATGTCATTAATATATATTGAGAAAAAAAGAGGGCCGAGAGGGGACCCCTGGGGAACACCGCAACTAACATGGTAATTACTTGATTTTACATCATTCAGTTGCACATAAATAGATCGGTAACTCAAATATGATGAATACCACAATTTTCCAACATTTTCATAAGAATCATTTGGTCCACTGTGTCGAATGCCTCCAAAATGTCTAGGAATATAGTCGCCACTTTTAGCTTCCCATCCAAAGCACCATTAATCATACGTGCCAAATACTGAACTGCATGCTCCGTAGAGTATCCTTTTCCTGAACCAAATTGGTTTGCGTAAAAGAAATCTTCCAAATTAATTCGTTATAAGAAAACGTACATAATTGAAAAAGGAGAGCCCCCTTAATTTTTTTCTTTTTAGTAAATTGTTTTCTTACTCTTGGCAACACACAAAAGGGGAGGTCGAATTTCCAAACATTGGGAGTGGTTGGAGGGACTTCATTCAGAGACACTATAAAATCTTAAGCTTATTCAAATTTCTTACGTTTTTTTTTCCCAGTCGTAGCGATTCTTGTAAGATTTGATTAACTATCCTTTATTATTTTTTTCTATGTTTCATATCCTACTAAATACCCGGTAAAGGTCTGGGTCTGAATTAAAACTGAAAAATCTGTTAGAAAAGCATGTTTTATACCAAAAGGGATGTAACAAAACAAAAAAAAATGGGAATAAGAAGAAATACAAAAAGAGGGGCTGTATTTGAGACCTTGGTCCCGCCTTATGCATTGGTAAAATTACTACCAGCCAACACGTAATTCCGTAATTTTTCAAACTTTTTGTACCATAAATACCTATTTTGAAATCGTAATTTTTATATCTTCCTGTCACATTATTTCATCTCTTGTCATATTAAGCTTCCCCCTTCTCTTTTGCGTTGCAACCAAGAAAAAATAGCGAGTGTTAAGGGGAAAATGTAAAGTGATAAAAATGTCAAGTGCCTTAAGGAGAATGTGAAATTAAAAGGTTTTGGACTCGTTTCTTCCCTGTCTTTTTTTCCTATCGCAATCTTTTCAAGGTCGTACGAACATTTAAAATCGGGTGATTCCTCAAGATCAGGATCAATAAAAGAGAAACAAAGGGTATGTTTGTGGTCACGTAGAGAGCTGGACTGGTAGTTGGAGGGAGACTAGAATTTTGAATGTTAAATATATAGAACTCAGTCATTTTAGTTAATTCTTCTGATTTTTATTAATTGCAGTAATTCTTTTTCTTAGCACCTTTTTGACTCGTTGTAATTGTCGTTGTCACAACTATTCTAACCCCACATTTCTTTGTTCTTCATTTTCGTTTATCATTACTTCAGACATTTTTTCAATCCCCTTTGCCCTAGCTGCTTCAATTGGTCTTTCGCATTTGATGGTCTAGGTTGTTCATTTTCACCCATGGTGAATTTACATTTTTCGGGTCGTTCTCTTGATCTTGTCTCATTTGATGGTCCAGTTTGTTCATTTTGAGCAATGGTTAATTTACGCTTTTGTCCTCTAGGCATTTTGAAACTACTTAAAAGACCATTTATTAATAGACTCATTACACTTGGTATTTTACACTTAGCTATGATATATTTAGCTATGTAGTTTTGCATACATCATTATTTCTAAAAACAATACCACCACTCCTGGAATGGAAATGATGTAATTTATGCTCTTGAAATGTGCTCATAAATATGACGCCACTCGTATGATTTTTTTCCGCAAAATTAAGGCTCTTAATGAATTTCTTTCAAACTCGTGCCAGAAAAATCCATCAGGCCAGAAAAAGGATTGCAGTCATTCTTTTTCTAACAGAATTCTAACATAATTTTTTAGTAGAATTCTACAAATTCTACTAGTGTGGTTTAGGATACCTAGCCTTATAACAGCTTTTCAGCAGAAGAGGAACGTCATTTTTCACACATTCATGAATATAATGAAGAGGGCAGGTACACGGAGATTCTTTTTGGAGTATGAGCACAAAATCAAGGGAGGGGGACAGAGACTACAAACAGATAAGAATACCCAAATTACTTACGTGAAACATTAAAGAAATTATAGCAACAATTGTGGCGGCCAAGATTCATGGGAAATTCGAACCCGAAGTCCCCCACCGTACATACATTCCGATAAACGATGGTTGACTTGACTTAAGAATCCTGCCGCCGACGGATTCGACGTGGCGTATGTATGTGGCGTAGAGCAAAGCAAATTTGCTCGTCCAGGTGGACCTATCTGCTGCTATGAGTGGGCCTCAACAACAACAATAGACTTTTCGTTGCAATAAATAGGCTGTCACTTGGAATGGGAACCTAACAGGTTCTCTAATCTGTTCTGGTTCTTGGAAAATTTAGGTTTGTAGTTAGGGATGGAAATTGCTGCTTTTACGCTTATTAAATTCTAATTTACATGTGCTCAATGAAAACTAATTTTCGACTAAGATTTAAGTGATATGTATAATTGATTGCTGAAAAATGGGTGATAAAAACTCGAAATAGCTTTTAAGATTTTAAATTAACCTTTAAGCTTTTAATATTTTAAGCTTTTCTTTGGAGTACTTAAGTTTTTCAAATACTTTATAAGTACACGTGTAACGCAAATTTCGTGAAAAAGTAATGTTTCATTTTTTTTTAGTATTTATTACTTTTTTTGATAAAGTTATATTTCTTACTGTTTCATCTACATGCTATGCCTTTTAAAAAGAATAGAAAAATAAACTTGCTCTTCATTGCATTTTTGCACAGGATATGATACCTTTCTATGATTAGCGGTTCAGTTTGGTTTTTTACAGTTGTTAGTGTGGAAAAGTGTTTTTATTTGTTTGTCAATAATTTGTTTTTTTTTCTATATGTTAAATTCCACCTCTTCCATTTTTTTTATGTATTCCTTATTTTTTAATCCAGAAAATAGCTTTTTTAATAAGATTGTTTTTTATGATTCTATTCAAATCGGCGTTCTTTATTGACTAAAAAGCATCCAATGGTTCAATATGGAATGTAGACACTTAAAAATGAAAAATAAAATAGTAACAAAGGAGCATAGAAGGAATACTACAGCAAAATGAGTGCAATCAAACTGATCTAAGATAACTGAATATGGGGTATGGGGTACAATCAAACTGAATATTGGGTATTCAACTTCTCGTCCATGTATCACACATGAAGGTCGTTTTACGGTGTTAGGGTAGTTTCCAAAACTGTTTGTAAGGTGTTCTCAAAGGGAGGCCCAGTAAGAAAAAATATGATCAATCCTACTTTGTTTCTCCCCTTGAGGACAGCTTAGCTAACGGTTTTAGGAAATTATCTAAAAAGTATGAAAATGTCAGTTGCAATCTTTATGCATCACAGCAACGTTATCTTAACGTTATTATCAACGTTAGAAATTAGAAATTTCTAAATTTTCAGCATTGTCAGTTTACTTACTTTCCTTAGCTTAAAATATGAAGACAATTTTTTTGAGCATCTAAAAAATCATTTTACTCCGGGTCTATAATTTTCTTCTATTTAGGCTACTTTATACTCTACTGATTTCTGTTAAAAAATAAGAGTTGGGTTTAGCTTTAATAAATATATCTTTTTAAAGTCATTTTAAACCAAGATTTTCGAATATTTTTGTAAAGATACATCTAGCTTTAATACATCATTTTTTTTAGTCATTTTTCGCCAAAATCTGGAGTTTGAATCGTTATGTAAAAATATAGCCTGAAAGTTAATTGGCCTATAAGCCTAACTGTGTACGCCGAGTCCAAATATATAATAAATAATTTCCATAAACCGTAATTTTGCGTATCTTAATTATAATTCTTAACTCTGAAATCGTTATAATTTTAATTAAATGTTTTATTGATCAAAAATAATAATCTAATTATAAATCCTAGTTCTGAATCGTAGATTGTTTGGAGATTTTTTTGGCTCCGACTTTCAATCCTGAAATTTTGCAAGAACTGACAGCAATTCCTTTCATTACTATTCTTACTAACTCATTTTATTTTTGAGTTGTTTTTAATTTATCTGTCGTTTCAGATGCTCTTCTAGCATTTTCATGGCAGCATCAGTAGCCGGCTGATAGTTGACAGGTAATTTCGGCAGGTGACTAGGCTAAGAATATAGTGTTTCTTTTATTTGGTTATACCTGAAAAGTTAACACTTCGTCATGCCCCCTGTAAAAGGGCGTATCTCGCATTATCAATATTCTTTGGGAGTAAGAAAGCAGGGTTTTTGAGATCTAAATTTTTTTTGGGGTTTTGTCTGATTTGTAGAAGATCAAAATGTGGAACTTGTTATTTGGGGAAACAAAAATAGTTTTTGAAGGATTTTTCTAAGCATGATTTTGATAATTATTTTTATGGTTTTAAAATTGGTAAACTAGATATTAAATAATGATAATTATTTTTTCTTTTAAAATTGTTTGCTGTATTTAAAGAAAGGAGTTAAATGTCGAATATTTTGGTAATGGTAGCAGGGTACATACTAAAGCAGGTTAATAGTAAGGGTAACAGGGTACATACTGCTGAACTGTTTTTTAACCTCTCATGTGATGAAACGATTTTATTTTGTTTCGTGGATTCAGTCGCCCCTTCCTACTTAGTATCGTGCCCTGGCATTTGGAGTGGATCTGGTATGTCTTAAGTCTATTTTTTCTTTTGTTTAATAAATGCTACTGAAATTGAACAGCCTTTCGATTAAGGTAATTTACCTGTCACTGGCCTGTAAGACATGATTTTAAATTTAAATAAGTATAATTTGATTTCCATTCCTTTAAAACTTAAGAAGTAGGTACTATTGTAAAGTTCACGCACCCAGGATTTAAAAACTTTTTAGTTTTTATATGAACAACATTGCCATATAACTTTCAATAGCCCAATATTATAAGGGAACCATCTTTAAGCCTAATACAATTGAAAATCAGTTACGAACACTGAGAAAAAAAAATTGTGTTCTGTTGATTCACAGCATGTCTGTTAGAATAATGGTGAAAATGTAGTATATGAGTAACTTACTTTACCTGTAATGGTAACGGTAACGAGTACTTTGCCTTCACGAGTAGAGCTTGCAACAGAATAATTGGGCTCAAGTTGAAATCAGGGGCATAAAGTTCTGTTAGGTAACCTTTGATCCTGGGAGACTTCAATATTCTTATCCCGATTTAGGCCTCTCCTATACCTCCTCTGGGAATGTGACTACTCCATAAAGGACCACTTGAGAGAAGTTTTTCGGCTTTGCAAATTTTTTATTTTTTGGTTTCGGAGGTAAAGGCCCGGACCGTTTTTTTTTTTTTTTTTTTTGGGGGGGGTGGAATATGACTGGGTCTCAATGACCTTATTTGGGAGCAAAAGTGCACTCTAAATATACGAGATAGAGATGTTTTATGCTTCTATTGGTACGGACAGTGTGTCAGGCTCAAATGCCGTTACAACTGTAGAAAAAGCTCCTGTTAGCTTCCATTTCATCCAGGGATTGTGTAATCATGGCTGTCTACAGGGAAGACTTCTAGGAAAGTCAACCTTTTGTAGAAGGGAGGGGGGTCTGATACTCAACCGAAAAAGAATTTTGGCACAAATGTTTAAATTCTCCACATTTACACTTCCTTTTTTTGCGTAAGTTTTTTTACGGTGGTTGGAATTTCCTCTCTCACTGATCGGTCATAAGGTGGAACCTTGTTATCAAGACTAGTTATTAAGCACTAAATCTGCCGTTTCCAATTTTAAACAAATATGCGAAAACTGATAGAATATGAAAATGATATGTTTTGATTTGATGGCTGATATGTGGGTTTTCTGGATTTATTACGAGTTTTTCTGAGGGTGTTCGTGTTTTTAGCTGCGTGGATTTTTATAATTAGGAAAGAATTGAATCCCTTACTCGATATGGTCTTCAGTCTCATTTACGTTTTCTGTAATTTTAGTTTTCTCTAATTTTAGTTTTTCTTTGCTCGACAAATTTGTTTTCATATAAACCCGAGTTTGTTTTCATATAAACCCAAATTTGTTTTCATATAAACCCAATATTAGTAAGTAAGGTTTTCATATAAACCCAATATTTCATATAAACCCAAATTTGTTTTCATATAAACCCGAGTTTTAACTTTGGTTTTAGTTGAATACTCTTCAAAGAAAGTAATAAAACATGCGGCAAGTCTAATGGCCTAAATTTGAGATAAGAACTTGCTAAAAAATGCATTCGAAAATGTATAAGATAAAAAGCGAATGCTTAGCCTCTAGGTTGACACATACTTTAAATAGACCAAAATCTGTTTATTTAACGACCAAAACCACACTGTTCCATTGTGTGAAAAAGCAAAAGTTAGATCAAGGAATTTCCTCAAGACAGTTATCAAAATAAAACATAAGCAAATGTTTGGGCTTTATGGTAAAACAAAAGCGAAAATGAGCGAAACCTTTCTATTTCAGCGAAGTAAAAGGGGAAAAAAATTGAAGAAACCAATGAAAAACCTTACTTTTAGTTAAAAAAGATCCTTGATACAAATAAAGAAAAACTAAAAGCAATTAATAACATCTATAATAATTATATACATATAATAACAGTAATTATTATATCAATATATTGTTATGATTATTATATCCTCATCAATGCTTCAGCTGAAATTTGGTGCTTTTTGTCCATACATTTTGCTTCTTTTTCGTACAGTGCTTCACTGTGGTAAGATTACAAGAAATTAGTAGTAATAATTGTACAAGTAGGTAAAATTAGCGTACGGTAGCAATAAACGATATGCACATACAGATTGAGTTTTTAATTCAGCGCCATAAGCACCATAGCGCTATAAGCTGATACCTGGCTGATGATCTGACCCGCATCTTTAAATCCTCATCTATTCTTCGTGTTAAATTGATTTTTTTTTCTTTGTAACCCAATATTTTTATCTTTCATCAATCTCCTTAATTTTTTTTCTTACAGAAGTTAATGAAGCAAATTAAGTTAATGAAAAAAATACCCTTTTTTTGAAATGTCGGAAGTTTATTTCATCAATCTTAGTTTTGCTTGTATCCGAGTTCATTAGCGAATGGTGATTTTTGTTCCGGGATTCAAATTGACTCGTTTTTCAATTTTTTTTTTATTTTTATTATTAGTACTTTTCAATGGTTGTCTGTAATGAAATTACTTTGCCCTTTAAAGTAGTGGTTCCTAAAATGAGACATGTTTGATTCTCTCTTTATTTTAAGTTTTATTATTTGTTAAGTATGCCATACTTTCTGAGAATTAATTCATTTTAGGATAAATTAATTTCACTCATTAGAATTAAATTATGAGATATTGACAATCATGAAAATCTTTGTTAGAACATTTTTAAAACTAAAAATGAACAAATTAATTGCTATAATAATAACGTATAATTTAAAACACTGAGAAACAATTGTCAGACAAAAATACCTATTTAAGTAGTAAAAGAAAATTTGTATCTTCGTTCCATCTTCGGCTGTCCTTTGCCGCCACCTATTACTATGAAAAAACTTGTTTTTGACTTATGGATGGACTTTATCTAATTTTGACACGGCGACTCCAGTATTACTGTCAGAATGTTTCCATCAGCTATCCTTTCTGAGATAGGACCTAGTATCTCCTAGGGTAAAAATAAGTTTTATCTTTTTTCCTGCCATAACTTGGTATTGGCACACTAGAATGACTAAACCCATTATGTACCTTACCCCCCCCCCCCCCCCCCCCGGGGGGGGGGGGGGGTTCAAACCCCCTAACCCCCCTTTGGGTACGGCCTTGAGGGGATGGGTAAGGATTTTTTTAGTTCCATTTTTCGCGCCTCTGCTTGCTTTTGCAAGCACAGTTGGAGGCCAGACATCTCAAGATTTTGAGTGTATCTTTTCAAACTTGCCCCCCCCCCAATTTTCCGTGTATATCCCCTCTCTTAAAAATACTAGCTTAAACTATGGTAATAAATGTTATCATAACAGCAGATTGCCCCTTTTTATAAGAAACTGAAATACCTGTAAATCCGACCTTGTTTTACTCTCAGATACCTAGTTTTGACGAGGATACCTTATAAAGAGAAAGTAGTCACACTAGAATGACTATTCCAAAAACTTCATAATTTAGAAACAACTGAAAGAGAGTGAGGAAATTGCGGTTTTCAGGTATGGATAGACAAGGCCATGTCCGTTGAGAATTTTCTTTCCATAGACATTGTCAGTCTAAAAGTGACCACAATACTTGATAAAATTCTTGATTTCAAATTAAAAACTTATTCAGGTGCTAAAGTATAATATTATATTTAGTTAAAATATTAAAACTTAGTTAAAAAATCTTAAATCATAATTTGAAGATATGAATATTTTGGACTCCAAAATCATTTCTGTCATGATACCTTACCACTGTACACGCCTATAGTGGCCCCGGAGAAAATGTTCTAAATAGGAATCTGATCTAGGTGTCAGACAATAATTTCCATTACTTATAACTGTAACGCTGTGGTAGAACAGTGAATTGGTGTGTTGCTTGGTAATACGAGGCTCAGGGATCGATCTCTGCTGCAACAAGGCTGGGCGACAGGCTTACTAGTTGTCCCTGTAAAAAAGACCTAGAAACTGAAGTATCGATTTAAAGTCCCAGGTGCTATTAATGGTCTGGAGGGTGTTTGTCCTTTTTTTTCTCCATTGTGAGCCTTTAGTGCCTTCAGTGGGCCTTAGAAATACCAAGGAGAGTAAAAATGAAATCCGATTATGTCTATTGGTTAAGTGAAAGCCTGAATACCCGTATATATATTGAAAATTAACAAAAAGTCGAGAATATAATTCTTAAAAAAATACCTCCATATACAATTATGTAGTTTTTGACAACAAGCTACATAAGATTGTAAAGTTGTCTTTGTAAATCTATAGATTGTTAGTTTGATTTTATAGAAAAGCATTCTTAATTTGAAACTATTAGTTTTGCTTATTTATTTTCACGGTTCAATTTGGCAACACTGACAAAAATATGGCATTATTCCAAAAACTTCATAATTTAGAAACAACTGAAAGAGAGTGAGGAAATTGCGGTTTTCAGGTATGGATAGACAAGGCGTTGTCCGTAGTTTTAAAACTTTTTGGGGGGGGGGGGGGGAGGGTCAAACCCCAAAACCCCCACAATGCGTCTTTGTGAATGGTCTTCATATGATTCCGAGGGGGAGAAGGCTAAAAATTCGCATTTTAATGTCCTTGGTACCTTAAGATAACTTCCTCCCCTTTTCACGGTCTAAATATTACCTAACAATAATTGATTTATTTAATGTCTATAAATTCCTACTTTTGTCTCTTGTTTTTAATTCCTTTGATTTATAGCGTCAGTTAGAGAGCGGCACCTGAATTATGACCAGACAAGGGAAGCTACGATTACGGGTGCCACACATCTGGTGACACTACGAGGACCCTTTGGTTATCCATTGAAGATGAGTGCTTTTCTGAGCATTTTATGTTGCTTGCCGAAATTACCTTTCTCTTTTAAGCCTAGGCTTTAATTTACATTATCACTTAGTTGAATGATCAATGCTTTTAAACAAATAGATTCTGCACCTGTTCGAAAATTAAGTTCGTTGACTAATTGGATAGAAGTATGAATTATTTAGTGTCGAAAAATAGTTACCGAGGGAGCAAGTTGAAATCATAAATTTCATGATAGTTTTTCGGAGCTCCAAGAATTACACGTATGTTTCCTAATTACTTTGATTAAATTATTAAATTTTTGTAGTATTATATATATAAAAAAAGATTATTGCATTAGACATTTGAGTTATTGATTATTTTAATTTTTTTTATTGCGCTATTGAAAATTACGTAATTAATTCAATTATGTCATTTCACTATTTTTAGATGCTCTTGTCCGCAAGAAAAAGTTCTATTGAATGAAATAAGTAAAATGTTTCAGAATTCGCGTATCCATGTGCTAATTTGTTCTTAATTCTTAAGCTAAACGATTTCACTGAAACAAGAGATTTCGCTACAAACCTGCAGCTGTAAATGGCGCCAAAAGAACAAGATACTTATATCACTAGATTCTGTAGTCTCAGCCAGAATTATAATATTATTTTTACTCTTTCTTAGGTAATTACCTAAACTCTTAAAAAATAGGAAAATTGTGCTTTTTTCAACAATTTTCCAGTTTATACTCAGCGTATTTTTAATTCGAAAAGCTATATATGTCAAATTTCAAAATTATAATTTGGTAGTTGAATAGAGCTAAATCTCAGGTATAAAATAATAGTAGATTTGTGGTGTTTCGTTGATTTATTAAAACTAGGAGAGCAGAAAAATAACATAAAAAATTGCATAGGGAACATACACCTTAAGAACATACACCGTTCGTTCCAAATAAAAACGTCGTTGATCCAAGTTTGTTTAGCTAGTTCTTTCCGTTTGATAATTTTTATTCTCAATTTGGAGTGTTGGATTATCAACAGAAATGAAAAATAGTGATTTATGCTAAAGGCTATTTGTTTTTAACCAACTTTTTTGATAGTGAAGAAAGATGGTGTATTAAAGTCAGCTCTGCTCTATATTTCCAAAGTTTCCAGCGATTCAAGATCGACAATCTTGCTAAGAAGAGCGGTAATTTCAAATTCCAGAAAAGGGTCGGATTTTAAAATTTTGAAATGAAGTTGAATTCCACAATTGGATCAAGCGATATCAAATTCGGGTAATCTAACGATCGATTTGATGAAATTAAATTGTCATGCAAAGGTCTTGATAACGTTTTTAGCGACTCTTTGGACTCGCCCTCTGTGTTTGTTGAAATCCCCCACCCTCCCTAAACAATAAGGAACAATGCATCTACGCTGATGCGTAATCTAGCTAAATTCTTTATTTTATATTCTTATGTCTTGGAACCTTTTGGTATTTCCGAGGATTAAGTAGCGCATTAAAAAAATAATAATAGACTAAAATTGAAGTTAGTTGGGATTGAACTTCGAGTCACTATATATTAATGATTTAAAATCCATTCCTTAGCTGCCATGGTACAGTTCAAGTCTAAGCATTATTGTCAGACATTGTTACAACATCGTGACCCAGAGCCCATATTTTATGTATAGTAACCATGGGCGTGTCCAGGATTTTTGTTCCTGAGGTATTTTTTCGGAGGGGTGGTGGAAAAAAAACTTTTAAAACGCGTCAAAATTTGTTTTTTATGCATTTTTGTTACGTGTCTACGAGTCGGACAAAAATTTTGGGGGGTTTCGAACCCGGTATCCCCTGAATACGGTCATGATAATAACCCAATTAGCCATGAAAATAGCATAAGTATTGAGGTACAACCAACAATTCCGTAAAACAAGATGTACAAGCGGTGTTGATGGTCAACTAAAATTAGAAGCGCTCCAACTACCACAAAACGCATGTATTATAGTATGCATATGTGGTTTGGGTATTAAAGTATTGATCTGGGATTCTAAATTAATACAATTTAAAAACGAAGTGGCAATACAATAATTTAAAGATGGTTTTAGATAAAATGTAACTAAATTTAAGCAAAGATGTGGCAAAAATGATACTCACTAAATCAGCCTACTTGAATATAGGGATTTGGTAAAAACCCACTTCCATCCTCATGAAATTACAATAGAAGAAATAAGATTGGTTCAGATCAATCTGTTTTAGCCAAAAGTAACTTTTTCAAACAGTTCGTGGCCAAACCGTAAGTAAGGAACGGCTCGGCCTAGCAGTAACTAAAATAATAAAAAAAAAGAATTCTTCTAACAGTTAATGCATCAAATATGTAAAATGTACAAGATCCATTAAGTACAGTGTTGCCAATCAAAAGCCATGAGCTTCAGAAAATTTGTTTGACTTTTGAAAAACACCCCAAAAAGTCAAGAGATCTTGAAGAAAATCACACCATCAGGTTCAACATATCAGAGAACTCGACTGTAGAGATTTCAAGCCCCTATCCACAAAAAAGTGCCATTTTCGAAAAAGGGGACCCCTCCCCAGAAAGAGATTTTAACGAAAATCACGCCACCAGATTCAGCATATCAGAGAACCCTATTGTAAGTGTCCAGCTCATAGCTACAAAAATGTGCAATTTTGTACTTTTTGTCAGCAGAAAGGTCACGGGTGGGTGATAATTTTTTTTTATTTACTAATTTCATTTTGTTTCGCCAGGTATGATCGAATCGAAATAATTGTCCTAGAAGTTCGAAAGAAGGCTCATTCGAATAGAATTTAGCACCCCCATACCTTTTTTCCCTAAAGACATCCGATCAAAATTTTCAGATTGCTATTTGGTTCATCCCAGTTAAAACGTCCAATAACTACGCCTCTGGTGATGACAACTTCCAACAGCCACTGGGGAAAGGGCCATAAGTTATGTAATTTGACCATTGTTTACATGTAATGTTTGTTATTGGAAATTTTCTAAGGGTAGGTGGGATTTCTGACGGAAAGAATTCTCCATGGGGGGAGGTTGTGACGGAGGGGGATTTCCCGGCGTGATCTTAAAAATGATCAGAAATTATCTATAAAACAAGTTTTTTTTGTTTTTTTTTACTGAAGGTATGGCATTGAAACTTAAGACGAACCGAATTTATTCTGTATACGGAGGGGGCTGACTCCTTGCCCCCTCAGTCCCTCATTCGCGAGACTGAAGTTTTTTTTATGCCTTGAAAAAGCTTCTTATTCCAATTGAACGGCCTTTGTGTGTCCGGAGTCGTTCTTAAAGAATTTGGACAAAAAGTCTCGCTTTGGCGTAAAGAGCGAGGGATTTGGAGGAGGCCCCTTGTATACGGAATAATTTTTGTTCCTTTTAACTTTTAGTGTTATTCCTTAGTTTGAGTTTTAAAAAAAATATAATTTTATTTGCATAAATGAAAAGGCATAACATTGAGATTTCGACGAAAAATACTGTAGTAAAAAAAAAAACAACAAACAAAGCTTTTGAAAAGCACCGTCATAAAAAAAAAATATGCACAAAAAAATATGCAAAAAAAGTACGAACCGATTTTTGGCATACGTACATCATTTCTTTTCTACGTTTTAAAATCATGTTTAGCTTTCATTTTAAAACGATAAATATTAATAGCTCAAAATATTTTCAAGTTAATTTGAAAAAAGTATATTCGTAAAAGAAAAAAAAGAGGAGACGAGATTCTTAAAAAAGGAGACGTTATTTTACGTATTATTTGCTACAACGTGGGTGTAGTGCATATTTAATTGTTCTCTGCTTGATTAAAACTTAGTTTTCCTTCTTCTGTAATGTTAAAAATTATTTTCATTCACGACCTTTTTAGTTGAAACAGGACTGTATATATTTTTCCGCGGTTAAAGTCATTAGCCAGCAAATTGAGTAGTGGTAATTTTTTGTGTTGGATTAACTTTGTAAAATTACTTACTTCTGTAGAATTATGTTTCTTTTTCAGTTAGGACCTGTTGGTTGAAAAAGGATAATTTATCTTATCCGTGGCTAAAGTCATTAGGTAGTAAAGTGACCTGGTGGTAATTTCCTATGTTGGTATTATCGTTGTAAAATTACTTTCTTCTGTAAAATCGCATAGAAAATTTTCATTTACGACCTTTTAGTTGAAGCAGGACAGTATATATTTTTCCGCGGTTATATTAGTATATAACGGCTAATAATTATATTATATATATTTATATAACATTATAATATATATAGTATATATTAGCTAGCAAGTTTAAGTGGTGGTAATTTTTCGTGTTAGATTAACTTTGTAACATTACTTATTTCTTTAAAATTACAATTTTTTTCAGTTAGGACCTATCGGTCGAACCAGGACAATATTTTTTTTTCTCCGTGGCTAAAGTTGTTAAGTAATGAAGTGACCTGGTGGCAAGGCCATATCTATGGGGGGATTACCCGTTTGACGCCACTCCCCCTAAAATCTTTGTCTGACTCGTAAAAAGCATAACAAAAATGCAATAAACAAATTTTTGTATGGACTTTAAAATTTTGTTTTCGTCCCCCCCCCGAAAAAGGGTAAATCCTTGCCTGATGACCATTTTTATGTTGTGATTCTCTTTATAAAATTACTTTCTTCTGTAAAATTACAATCTTTGTTCCATTTACAACCTTTTGGTTGAACCAAGATAATTTATATTCTCTGTGGCTTAAGTCCTTACGTAGCAAATCCAAGTGTTTTCAATGTGTTATGCTGTGATTAGCTTTATGATTTGTTTTTAGGCATAAAACTGGACTAAAAGAAATGGAAATGCTGAAAAAGTTGAACGAGACGGACCGCGAGGATAAATATCATTGTTTAAGGCTAATGAGGAACTTCTATCACAAACAGCACTTGTGTTTGGTTATGGAACCCCTTAGTTTGAATTTGAGAGAGGTCTTGAAAAAATATGGCAAAGGTAAATTAATTGACATTTTTTCTTTCATTTTAATTTTACAAATTGAAAAAATGTGGTGCCATAGAAAGAACAGCGAGGAACATTTTATTTCAATTATATATTATGTTTTTTGTACAGCAGGCTTGTTTGTGACAAACCTACTGCTCTTCAGGTGCCAAAAGAAAAAGTTGTGAACTTTCGCTGTGAACTTTCTTGTACTGCTCTAATTAGCGCTAATCCGCTTTAAAGAGGCTCCCCTTCCTTCCTTCTAGAATTGATAAGTGCCTCAGTATGCTGACTTTAGATGCATCTGATGATTTACTCCCAACTACGCACTACACTCTCTGCTGAAAGCAGAGAATCAGGAGACGGGAACCTGCGCTACACAACTATTAGTCATACAAAAAAGTTTTAAGCAGCCTACCGACTTCTCATCCGTTAAAGGGTCACAATTAGGCAGGGCTGAATCCAGGATTTTTTTTTATTATTTTTTTTTTTTGTGGGGGGGATGAAAGAATTTGTTTCGGGGGCGGGTGGTTTGCAAAAAAAAACTAAACCGCTTCAAAAATTTGTTTATATTCATTTTTGTTACGGTTTTACGAGTCGGACGAACATTTCGGGGAGGGGGGTCAAACCCCCTATCCTCCCCCTGGATATGGCCTTGATCTAAGGCTATGTTTATATTCATTGGCCATCCACTACCCCTAGTAATAGTTTTATCCCCATAAGAATTGTGTCTGTTGTATTTGTTTAATATTCATACAGCTGATGTCTGTTTTAATTTCCCAGGCAAGCGTCATATCACTTAGTTATTGATTGTGATACGAATATCACACTTCACCTCCATGCAAAATATCCATATTATCAATCCATTATCAAATTTTAAGATTTATTTTTGCTTTGTTCCAGGTGTTGGTCTTCATATAAAAGCAGTCAAGGCCTACACCCAGCAGCTGTTGCTTGCGCTGAAGCTAATGAAAAAGGCCAATATTGTGCATGCCGACATTAAACCAGATAATATTCTTGTAAGTCTTGTTCTTCCTTGCTTTTTTTTTTTTTTGTACGGGTATAAAAAGGATTATAGATATCAAAAATGTGTTGACAAATGAAAATTAAAAAAAGTAAGCAGTCAAAATCTCAAAAGGGAAAAAGATTAATCTAAACTTGCAAAACAAATTAAAGTAAATAGTCAGAAAATTTGTAGAGAAATTGGAGTTTCTCCTTGCTTTTACTTTGATAATGAATGGGAACAAAATTTGGAGATGTAAACAGGTTTTATTGGAGTGGAATCTGTTGAACACAAAGAGGGACAAAAAAATGTATGTATTGTGTGTTTTGGATATTTTGTGTATTTTGGTATGTTTCGCCAAAAAAAAAGTATGTGTTAATGTGTTTCAACGGGCGGTTCATTTCTTAAAATGTATTTAAGATAAAATGAAGCTTGAGCGTAGTTTTAGCGTTGGTTTAATGAAGTTCTTTACTTTTCTTGGAAAAACTAAATTTTGGAAAAAGTCTTTTTAATTAACTTTGCTTGTTTTGTATTGACAGTCTTTTTCAGGAAAAAAGAAAATAAATTTTTTCACTTTTATAACTTTAATAAATCAAATATTATTAAAATTTTGAGGAATAAATATCAGCATATGCACGTTTAACTGACAATGCACATTCATTTGTCCCTCTTTATATATCTAGTAAAGACATTTTAAAAAAGTAATAATTTTTAGATGTATTTTGTTTTCAGTAAAGTGCAAATTATGTTCTGGTCTTGACACAACCCATCTGAATTTAATACGACCACCCATTCCATAAAAACTTTATATGCCCCCGGGGCATTACTTAAAGGCCTTACCCCAGGACTCTGAGGGATTGTGTCAACCCTGGAGGCAATGTTATATGTTCTTTGGACTAGTTTAAACAAATTTGCCATCGCACAATTTTAGTCAGATGTGTTTTGTGAAAAGAGGGTTAGTTGGGGGATGGGGGCTAGTTTACCTCCATTACTAGCTGCGCTCTGATCACTTTGACTCTTAGAAAGGGCACTAGAACTTCTTATTACCAATACAATGAGTACGCTCCAAAGCATATACGACTACTCTTTCTATAAGAACCTTATATGTCCCCTGGGTATAACTTAGAATCCTTGCCCTGAGAGCTGGGGGGGGGGGGTGTCTTCCTTACAGACATAATTTTCGGACCCTTATCTACGATGAAAATTTTTTTTAACTCCAAATTGTGATCGGAGGTGTTAATGGAAATGATAAGCATGGAGGGGGGGGGGGGGGTTTTTCTAAGATCATTTTGACTCTTAAAAAAAGGCACTATAACTTCCAACTTCAAATCCAATGAGCCATCTGAAGTTTGTAGGATCACCTATTCCATAAAAACCTCATATACCCTCTTGGTATAACTTTCAACGCTATACCCAGGGCGCTGAGGGTTGTGTTATCCCTAGAGGCACTGTTATAAGTTCTTTGGACTATTTTGAGCAAAATCGCTATCTCACAATTTTATTCAGATTCGTTTGGTGAAAAAAGAGGTAGTCAGAAGCTCTGCCCTCCATC
This sequence comes from Artemia sp. Kazakhstan ARC1039, assembly GCA_029168905.1. Lineage (NCBI taxonomy): Eukaryota > Metazoa > Arthropoda > Branchiopoda > Anostraca > Artemiidae > Artemia > Artemia sp. Kazakhstan ARC1039. The sequence continues at coordinate 4,287 of JAQQPU010012301.1, read as the reverse complement.
ACTTTTGATTCTTAAAAGGGGACTAGAACTTCCAATTTTCAACCAATTGAGCTTCCTCTAAAGTTTATAGTACCATCCCTTCAATAAAAAACCTTCAATGCCCCTGGGGCATAACTTACAACCCTTGCTTCCAAGCTCTGAGGGTTTGTTTCAACCCTAAAAGCCTTGTTATAAAATATTTTGACTGTTTTAAATAAAATGGCTGTCTCAAAATTTCTATTAGATGCAATATGGGAAAATATGACGTGTGTGTGTGGGGGGGGGGGAGGGGGGTAGGTATATGCCCTCAAATCACTTTGTCTCTTAAAAAGGGCACTAGAGCTTCTTATTACCAATCCAATGAGCCCCCTCCGAAGTTTATATTACCACACTTTCTATAAAAAACCTTATATGCTCCCAGGGCATAACTTACAACCCTTGTCCTAAAATGGCAACCTCAAAATTTGATCGGAAGTGTTTGGCAAAATGATGGGCGTGGAGGGGTCATTTTCCCTCCGATCACTTTTGACAATTAAAAAGGGCACTAGTCTTCACAATTTTCAATCAATTGAGCCCTTTTTGAAGTTTCTACAACAGCGCTTTCTATAACAACCTTATATGCCCCCAGGGCATAGCTTACAACCCTTTACTTGAGGGCCGTGATGGGGTTTGTGAGAATACGAGGTCTGTGTGTGTGTGGGGGGGGATATCTGCTCTCTGATCCTTTTGACTCTTAAAAACGGCTCTAGAACTTTTGATTACCAATTGAATGAGCCCTTTTTGAAGTTTTTACAACCACCCTTTTTACAAAAACCTTATATGCCCCCACAGCATAACTTACAACCCTTGCCCTGAGGGCTTTGGAGGGGTTGTCATCCTCGAAGACAAAATTTACAGAGTTAAAAACTACGCTGAACAAAATGGCTATCTCAAAATTTTGACTGGATATGTTCGGGGGAATGATGGGCATGGAAGAGGGGTTGGTTGCCCTCTGATGACTTTGACTATCATAAAGGGCACTAGCCCTCTCAATTTCCAATTGAATGAGCCCTTTATATATATAGTGAGAAAACAGGAAATCTTAAATCAGGTATTTCTTTCGCAGGTGAATGAATCCAAGGTTCTTCTAAAACTGTGTGATTTTGGTTCAGCTTCTTTGGCTAATGAAAATGAGATCACTCCCTATTTGGTTAGCCGTTTTTACAGAGCTCCTGAAATCATTCTTGGTAAGTGATGGCTGTTTGTAAGGATTCCTATTTTATGTACACCAACTTTGTCTGTGCAAAATAACTGGAGAAGTGTCATTCGCTCTATTTTGTTTTCCCTTATTTGCAGCCCTTCGCCTCTCCTCCTTCCCCTTAAGGCGTCCAGATTTTGGTGATTCCGTCCAAATGTTTTAAAAATTCGGTATAATTTCTTCTTTTTTTGGGGGGGGGGGATACTGTTTCCTCAATATTTCTATTCTCGGGAATGAAATCTTCCTTAAGTGCCTAATAGGTGTTTCTTTAATGACACGCTGATCTTTCTACTCAATCAGGTGGTGTTAGTTGGTTGACGCATGTGGCAGTAATACACCTTTGGCAGTGGTGGTAGACACTTTTGGCAGTAATAATTTGAAATTTTGAGTTTATAAACAAAACTAAAGAATCCTCTTCTCGTTCCCTTTTTTCATAATCCAGAAATTTAGAGCCAAAGGCTGTACTTTGCCTCTAAAGAATTAGGAAAGCTGCTTTCTGGAATAACTCACTCAGAGAGACAGTTCTAGATGCAAGTGTCACCGAACAAGGCTACTTCTTGGTTGTAATTTCCTACATTTATTCCCCTTCAGATAATAAAGACGAGCCGTGTGAATACTAAATTCTTTTTGCCACTATGCCCGATCATATAAGTGGGCTTTCTCCTCCCCTTCCAGGGAGTCAGACCTGTGGCCATCTTTGTCTATACCACGTGTGGCCATCTCTTGTATTTTTAATTGGTTCAATTCGGGCTCTGTAAGCTATTCTTGGCCCTTCCTTTACTTTTTAGCAAGATGGTCTAAATGAGCATTAGACTTCCTTGGAAGAAGGACAATATAAACTTACCTTGGGGTTCGAACTGAGGTTCTCAAAAATAATCCAATTTCACCGGAAGCGAAATCATGTTAATGCAAGACTAACTCTAAATGGAACAACTATTCCAGAAGATAATCATATTAATTACCTTGGTCTTATGCTTGACCAAAAACTTAATTTCCACCTCCACATTTCAAACACAATAAAAAAATCCTATAGAAAAACAATTATACTAAAAAGACTTCTTTCCACACCCTGGGGATGTAAGGAGAAAACCTTACTCCAGTTCTAATAAATCACATATAAGACCCCATATTGACTATGGGCTCATCGTCTATGGTGCATTTGCAAAGACCCAGATGCAAAAAATTGAAACAATACAAAACGATATAATACGTCTCATATTTGGTCTTAGGAAACCCACAAGCACCAAGTTTCTGCTTATGGAGAGTGGATTAACAGCAATAAGGGAGAGACGTAGCTTTCTCTTGATAAAACATCTTACAAAAATTGAATCAAATAGCTCACACACCCTACATAATTGGTTCAGAAATCCAGCCATGTATAGAGGCATTGCAGATGAGTATGCCAATATTCAGAAGAAGTTCCCTGTACCCGCAAAGTCTATTGCACCTACTTTCCCCCCAATCCCCTCCATGGAATTGGTCAATCCCCATAATAAATACTGATTTCTCAAAATGGACTAAAGATTTAACCCCCATTGCTTTTGTCCAGATAAAATTTGCTGAACTTAATACAATTACTTATAAAAACCATTTCCAAATATTTGTTGATGGGTCCAAAATGAATGAGAAGGTAGCAAGTGGTGCCTTCCTTCCTCACCTGAAAATTGCAATGGGTGAGAGATTGTATAATAATGTATCTATAATGTCTGCATAGTTAAATGCCATAATCATGGCATTAGAACACCTTATGGAAAATAAACCCTTGATTGCTAATTCAAATAATATTATAGTTTATTCTGACTCTTTATGAAGGCTTGAGTTGCTGTCTTCAGCTCCTCAGTATAAGCTGGATATTGACAATTATCATTGTCTTATTATTATTGATAATCTTACTTCAAGTAGCATAAGAACTTATTTTCAGTATATTCCTAGCCACTCTGGTATAAGTGGTAATCATCAGGTTGATGAAATAGCAAAAAATGCTATAAATATTGACCAGCCAAGTGGGAGACCAATCCCCATTAGAGATATTTACCGATGGAGACTATCAGATATTATGTTTAATAAGAAAAATCCGACTCTTTCCCCCTTTCCCAATAAGTACTTTTCTAAAATTTATCACAGAATTCGTTCTGGAACAAATGGACTAAACTTTCTTGCATTCTCATATCAGTTTCCTAATTCAAGTGGTTCAGTTCCCCTGTCCCCTCTTTGCAGGTATTGTATTATGAATAATGAAACAATTGACCACTGCCTATTTGAATGTAATATGCTGACGTCTGCACAGCATACCTTGCATTGTAAACTGTTAAAGTGCTTCAAACACCACAAAATCTCACTATCAGCCAAGAGCCTAGCCGACTATACCTGCACACAGAGCACAGAAATCGATATCTATCATCTTATATTTGAACTCCTTGAGTCGAAAGATCTACTGAAAGATATTTGAGAATATCTAATAAATAAGAGACAACCAAGCCAGTAGCTCTGTAGCCCACAGAGTGAAGCACAAGGAAAAGGGCTAAATAGTATCAACTGAAAAGCCCGCCTGCTGTGAAATAGACGAAGAAGAACTGATATGCCTGGAGCCTGATCTTTACTGCCACATCCCCCCTCCACTTCCCCCCTATCAAGGGAAGTGGCAACTAATTACTACACTAGACTAAGTAGAAGATTGCTAGTAGACTTAATTCTATGCCCGTGTCTAGGTAAAACAAAATATTTTGAAAATTGTAAATAATCTAATTCACTATTTAATAATTTAAAAATAATTGAAATAAAAATAAAACTAATAAGTTAAAATAAATTATATAATAAATTTAACAAATAATTTTGTAAAAGAATGCTCAACCTTATCTCGAGATAGCTCATGATATCTTGAGTTTAGTTTTCTTTCCCTTTGCACTCGAAATTCCCGGCAATATGTTTAAACCTAGTTTGGGACAGCAAGCGGAAAGTGATTTTTTGCTGAGTTAATTGACCTACGTTGACATAATTCGATTGACACTGGACAATGCAAAATATTTGAAGACTTTGAGCACGTCACCAAATGCCATTTTTGTCATTTAATG
>JAQQPU010012300.1:15855-26265 GCA_029168905.1 Artemia sp. Kazakhstan ARC1039 | reverse complement strand
ACTGAAGGTAACCCCTATGCTACTTCCGGCTTTTGTTGACAAAACTTGCTTAATTTTCGTTTAATGTGACTCGTAGCATTTATTACAAAAAAACTTTAATATAGATTAAAAACGAGTATTTCGTTGCTTGGACAGAAAACTGATATACAATATAAATAGCGGTAAGAATCAAAGGTACTTAACCTAACAATACATCAGCACTTGATTGCTTGCAAAAAGTATTGCAACATTCTTAATGCCAATAGCCGAAAATGCGTTTTCGTTTTGAGAGTAGGCTCTTGCTGCAATGACTCAATAGAATCAGTGACACATTATACAAATTTATATTGCTGAGGAAGCATGGGCGCCCATATGGGGGGGCAGGGGGGGGCTCTTGCCCCCCCTGGATGAATGATGCTGCCTTATTTTTATATTTTTGTTCTGAGATTTCTATTATATAGCATTAAAAATAGCAATTAGACGAAGTTTGCCCCCCCCTGGAATTCAGCTTATGGGCGCCCATGTGAGGAAGTACCCCAAGGAAGCTTAGGGTATTTACCTCCTTTATGGGATGGTGGCATTAGCTTTTTCTGATGCAAGAATCTAACACACTAGAGGGAACATTTTTTGAAAGAAAAGAACGGGGAAGGATATCAAATTTATTAGATTTAAACCAAAGCAGTCATTTTTTATATTTACACTTCTATTGTTTTTGGACTAAAGGAACCTCATCGAAATTCATTGTGCCTCTTTTTTCTTCTCAGTTGCTTGTAATTTTGCTTTGGATTGGTCATTAGACATATACATTTTTTTATTTAAGTTTAGAATACAGCCTTGTAGGCTCTTTCTCTTCTATTAATTAAAAAAACTTTTTCCACAAAATAAGTTTTTCAAAGAAAAGTAAAGAACTCCATTTAACAGAAAATGAGCAAAAATAATATCAAATAATCTACCAAGCGTGAAACTACCACAACTCAGCATTGATAAATAAATGAAACCCAAAATTGAACAGAAATTACAATAATTAACCGAGTCAAACTCAAAACGAGCAGAAATTAACATAAGTTGGCCACAAAACCCCTATGCCTTCTCAAGGCCAGAACAAAATTTGGACTTTACTGAAAAAATGTAAATGTTTTTACTTTTATAACTTTAATAAATCAAATAATATTAACATTTTGATTACTAAATTTCAATATATGTATATTAAACTGACAATGCACATTCATTTGTATTTTTTTTCAGTAAAGTGTAAATTTTGTTCTGGTCTAAACAACAACAACAACAAAAAATAATGCATTATGCCCAAATCGATCTTTACTATAAAAATGTCAAGCCTTACAATCACGTTCGACTATTAAAAAGGGCACTAGGCCTTTCGATTTCCAATCGAATGAGCCCTTTTGGAAACGACAACGCTTTCCATTAACACCTTATATGCCAGAACTTTCAACTACGTTTAACAAAATGGCTATCTCAAAATTTTGATTGGATGTGTTTGGGGAAATGGTGGGCGTGACAGGGGCGGTAGTCACTCTCCAATCACTTTCAACTGTTAAAAATGGCCCTAGCCCTTTCAATTTCCAATTAAATGAGCCCTTTTGAAGTTTCTACGACAAAACTTTCAATAAAAAGCTTATATGCCCCCAGGGCATAACTTACAACCCTTGCCCTGAGTGCTTGGGGGGGGGGGGTGTCATTCTCAAAGACCTAGTTTCCAGAACTTTCTACTACATTGAACAAAATGGCTATCTGAAAATTTTGATTGGATGTGTTTGGAGGAAAGGTGGGCGTGAGAGGGGTTAGTTACCCTCCAATAACTTTTGACTATTACAAAGGGCACTAACCCTCTCAATTTCGAATTGAATGAGCCCTTTTGAAGTTGTACGACAATTCTATCTATGAAAACTTTATATGCCCCTAGGGCATAACTTACAACCTTTGCCCTTAGGGCTCTTGGGGGTTTGCCATCCTTAAATACATCATTTCCAGAACTTTCAACTGCGTTGAACAAAATGGTTATCTCTAAATTTTGATTGAATACTTTTGGGGGAAATGATGGGCGTAAGAAGGGGGTTAATTACTCTCCACTCACTTTCAACTATTAAAAAGGGCAATTTCAATTTCCAATCAAATGAGCCCATTTTGAAATTTCTATAACAACTTTCTATATAAACTTTATACGCCCCCAGGGCATAACTAACAATCCTTGCACTGAGTGCTCTGAGGGGGTATCATCCTAAAAGACCTAATTTCAAGAACTTTCACCTACGTTGAACAAAATGGATATCTCAAAATTTTCATTGGATATGTTTGGGAAAATGGTGGGCGTGAGAGGGGCGTTAGTCACTCTCCAATGACCTTAAACTATTAAAAAAGGCATTAGCCCTTTCAATTTCCAATTGAATGAGCCCTTTTGAAGTTTCTACGCTTTCAATAAAAACCTTAAATGCCCCCAGGACATAACTTACAACCCTTGCCCTGAGGGCTGTGGGGGGCGGGAGGGGTTGTCATCCTTAAAGATCTAATTTTCAAAACTTTCAACTACGTTGAATAAAATGGCTATCTAAAATATTGATCGGATGTTTGGAAAAAAGATGGGCGTGAGAGGGGGGTTTGTTGCCCTCAAATCACTTTCGACTATTAAAAAGGGCACTAACCCTTTGAATTTCCAATCGAATGAGCCCTTTTTCAAGTTTCTACGACAAAGATTTCAATAAAAACCTTATATGCCCCAGGGCATAACTTATAACCCTTGCCCTGAAGACTGTGGGGCGAGTGTCCTGCTCAAAAGTATAATTTCCTGAACTTTGGACTGCGTGGAACAAAATGGCTATCTCAAAATCTTTATTGGATGTGTTTGGGGAAATAGTGGGCGTGGAAGGGGTGTTAGTTGCTTTCCAATCACTTTCGACTATTAAAAAGGGGACTAGCCTTTTCAATTTTCAATCGAATGAGCCCTTTTTGAAGTTTCTACGACAACGCGTTATATAAAAACCTTATATGCCCCCTGGGCATAATTTACAACCCTTGCCCTCAGGGCTGTGGGGGGGGGGGGTTGTCATCCCCAAAGACCTAATTTCCAGAACTTAAAACTACGTTGAATAAAATGGCTATCTCAAAGTTTTGATTAGATGTGTTTGGGAAAAAGGTGGGTGTGAGGCGCGGGTTAGTTGCCCTCTAATCACTTTTGACTATTTAAAAGAGCACTAGCCCTTTTAATTTCCAATCGAATGAGCCTTTTTTGAAGTTTCTACGACAACGCCTTCTACAAAAAACCGTATATGCCCCCAGGGTGTAACGTACAACCCTTGTCCTAAGGGCTGTGGGGGACTGTCCTCAAAAACATAATTTCTATCTGGAAATCAACTACGCTGAACAAAATGGCTATCTCAAAATTTTGATTGGATGGGTTTGGGGGAATAATGGGCGTGGGGGGGGGCTAGTTGCCCTCCAATCACTTTCGACTATTAAAAGGGTACAAGCCACTCCAATTTCCAATTGAATGAGCCCTTTTCGAAGTTTCTACCACAACTTCGATACGAAGTACCCGGGTATGGAGAAAAAAAAACATTGTGCCCGTATCGTTCTTTACTTAGGCAGCGCTAGCGCGCTGCCTATGATACAATAAATCTATTTTAGATGAACTAATTTTTATTACGGAATGAATGCATAAAACTAGTTTTCTTTTCAAACGAAAGTAAAGAGCGTCTTTAAAACTTAGAGCAAACGGCAATTATGCTGTATATGGTGGAGCTGTCGCCTCTCAGCCCCCCCCCCCCTTTTACGCTAAAGTCATATAGGGCTGTAAAAATAATTCTTATACCAATTCAATAGCCTTCGGGTTTGAGCAGTCGTACTTGTAGATTGCGACACAAGTCAAACTTTAATTATATATCTCAGCAAAAGTGCGAACTTCCGGGAATTGAACAGTAAGAGCTACCCTATCACACGTCTTTGGGGTTGACAAACCCCACGCCTTCTCAAGACCCGAACATAATTTCCACTTCACTGAAAAAATACAAATGAATGTGCTTTGTCAGTTTAATATACATATACTGATATTTATTCCTTAAAGTCTTAACAAATTTGTATTTATTAAAGTTTAAAAAGTGAAAACATTTAATATGTTTTCTTTCATTAGTGCAAATCATGTCCTGGTCTTGGAAAGGTATGAGGGTTGTTTGTCAGCCCTATTCATGTTAATTTCTGCTTGTTTTGAGTTTGACTCGGCTATTTAATGTAATATCCGTTCGTTTCGGGTATCATTTGTTTATTGATAGTGATTTGTGGTAGATTTACGCTAGGTAGATTATTTGATTTTATTTCTGCTCATTTTTGATTTAATGAAGTTCTTTAATTTTTTTAAAAAACTTGTTTTGTGGAAAAAAGTTTTTTAAGTCAATATCTGTTCGTTAGTTATTAATATAGTCTTTTCATGGAAAAAGAGATATATGTCTTATTCTTATCGGTTTTCTCTGTAAGAATAAATAATTTTGAAATTTTGACACAAATATTATTATTTAATTTATTTTTATAACTCCTCTAGCTAACCTGTAGATAACATTTAAAACCGTTCCCAAGGATTTATCTATGCTCTTTCACAACCTGGATACCTTAACACTCTTTCCATGTAGTTAAATTGTAAGATCAGAAGTAGCAATAATAGTAGCCCTGAAAGTTTCTATTCAATACCCTCAGTCGTTATGGGATATTGCTGAGGTGTCTTATTGGCGACCAGTACACACACAGTGCCTTTGGATTTAGTTTTAATGCAACATTTAGTTTTAAAGCACATTGGGTAAATTGCATAACTGTAGGACTGTCTCAAAATTTTGATTGGAAGTATTTGGAAAATTATAGGCTAAGGAGTATGGCTGCTTATTCTTAAAAAGGGCACTAGAACTTTTAATTTACAATCGAATTAGCTTCTTTAAGAGATTCAATGATATTACTAGCTATGATTGAGCAGCACTGCCTATTATATTGCTTAAATGCCCTTTTAAAAACCTGCATGCGTATGGTCTTTTCGTTTAATTGAAACCTCTCTTAAACGTTCCCTAAAAGTTCCACCTTAATACCCTTAGACCCATTAGTCACAGTAAACATAGAAATAGTATTAAAAGCATGTACATAGTATCTTCTGGCTAATTCAAAATCCGCCACAACATACCCTGAAAGTTCTAACTTAATAATGTTAGCCGTTGTTGAGATATTGTTTTGTCACCCTTTTGACAATCTACATGCTCATAGTTTGTTTTGTTTTAGTCAAATATCCACCTAAATATTCCTTGAAAGCTTCACCTTAATACCCTTAGCTTGTGTAGTAGCAATAGTGTAGTAGCAGTAGTAGCATTACTAGCAGTATGCACATAGCATCTTTGGTTTTCTTCGTTATCCCTTTCAACACGCGATGAAAGTTTTAACTTAATAATATCGACCATTCCGGAAGCATTGCTGATACGAGCTCTTGACAACCTGTGTGGGCATAGTGTGCTTCAATGTTGCCCAAAATTTTCATCATAATGCTCTTGGCTTTAGTAGCAGTAGTAGCAGCACCGGTAGTAATAGCATCAGTAGTAGCACCGTTAGTAACATTAGTAGCAGTAGTAGAAGTAGTAGCAGTTGAATTAATAGTAGTAGCCTTACCTTTAGTAGCAGTATTAGCAGTAGAATTAATAATAACAGTAGCAGTTGTAGTAGCAGTAGCAGTAATTATATGAGGACAAGCAGTTGCATTAGGATGCAAATATTGCCAAATATAATAAGCCACTGCTATTGACATTGACGATATGGCCTTTTCATAACATTTATATTCATATACTTCTGAAATTATCATCTTAATGCTCTTAGCCTTACAAGTATTTGCAAAAGAAGTAGTGGTTGGAGTAATAGTAATAGTAGTAGTAGAACTAGTAGGTGTAGCAGTGGTAATAGTATTAGTAGTAGTGCGCACATATTGCCTTTTGGGCAATTGATCTTCTCCTTTAAGCAGTCTCTGAAAGTTCCAACTTAATACCCAAATCAATTTTGAGATACGTCCTTTTGATAATCTGAATGCACATTGTGTCTTTTAGTTTAGTTCAAATTTGCCCTCAATATTCTCTCAAATTCTCGCCTTCATTAACTTAGCCTGAACAGTGCTCGTATCACAGTAGCAATGGCAGTAGTAAGAGAAGTAGCAGTAGTAGTGCGGAATTAGTAATAGTAGTAACAGTAAAAGCAGCCGTATTAATAACAGTAGTAGCATGTACATGTTGCCTTTGGTCAGTTGAATATCCCCCTCATGATGCTCCGGAATTTTTACCTTGATACGGTAAAGCCGTTCTGAAAATATCGGTGATGTGCTCTTTTGAACCCCTTTGACGTCATTTTCATCTTAATACTCTAAACCTTACAAGTTGTAGCAATTGAAGTAGTAGTTGGAGTAGTGTAGTAGCAGTAGTAGCAGTAGCATCAGTAGCATCAGCAAAAGTAGCAGTGATAGTAAGATTATCAGTGGCATGCACATATTAACGTTTTGTCAATTAATCTTCTCCTTTAAGCATTCTCTGAAAGTTCCAACATAATACCCAAATTTTGTTCTTGTGATACGCCCTTTTGACAATCTGCATGCACATAGTGTGTTCTGATTTAGTTCAAATTTCTTCTGGATATTGTGTCAAATTTTCACCTTCGTAGACTTATCCTACACTCAGACTCACCTTTATACACATATGTGTAGCCTTGAAGGAATAGAATCATAATAGTAGTGATAGTAGTAGGAACAGGAGTATCAGCAGTATTAATAGCAGTAGTAGCCGGTATATCTTGCCTTTTGGTCAGTTGAACATCCCACTCATGATACGCCAGAAGTTTCCTCTTGATACAGTAAGCCGTTCCAAAAAATTGCTCATACGCCCATGTCAGCAATCTGCATGAACATCCTATGTTTTGATTTAATTCAACTTTCCCCTCAACGTTTCCTCAGATGTTCATTTCATTATCCTCAGCCTTGGTAGTACTCACTACCGAAGCAGTAGTTTTGCTGGTAGCAGTAGTAGCAGCAGTAGTAGTAGTAGGAATGGTAGTAATTGTGGTTGTAGTAGTAACTTATAAATATTGCCTGCTTGATCAATTGATCATCTCCTTATCATTTTCATCATTTTCTGAAAGTTCCAAATTAATATACTCAGTCATTCCTGACTTACAACCTTTTGACGACCCGGATGCATATAACGGGTTTTGTTAAAGTTCAACACTCCCCTCAACATACTCTTAAAGGCTCATCTGAATGCCTTTCGTCTTTAGAAAAGTAAAGGTCAAACATACCAACCTTTCTCAATAACATATACCATATTTAAACAATGAATGAATTACTTAACTTACAGCCCTTGCCCTTATGGCTGTGGGGGGGTTTGACATCCCCAAAGACAAAATTACTGGACCTTTCAACAATGCTGAATAAAATAGCCTTCTCGAAATTTTGATTGGGTGTGTTTTGGGAAATGATGAGCGTGGGGTGGCTGGTTGCCTTCCAATCACTTTTGACTCTTAAAAAGGGCACTAAAACTTCCAATTTTTCTAATCAAATGAGCCCATCCAAAGTTTATACGACCGGCCATTCCATAAAAACTTTATATGCCCTCGGGGCATACCTTGGAACTCTTGCTCCTGGGCTCTGGTGGGTTCTATCAACCTTGGAGGCATTGCTATGTGTTCTTCGGAGTATTTTGAACAAAACGAGTATCTCACATTTCCGATCAGATGCATTTGGGAGAAAGAAGGCTTGGGGGCGGGGGGGGGGGGGTATTTTCCCTCTGTCACTTTGACTCTTAAAAGGAAACTAAAAATTTCAAATTTTAATCAAATGAGCCTCGTCTAACGTTTATACGACCATCCTTTCCATACAGACCTTATATGCCTGCGAGTCATAATTTACAACCCTTCCCCCAGGTTCTGCGGGCTTGTTTTAACCCCAAAGGTGTTGATATATGATCTTTTTCCTATTTTGAATAAAACGACCATCTCAAAATTCAAATTGGATACAATTGGGGAAAAGAAGTCGTCGGGGGATGGGGGGGGGGCTAGTAGCCCTTAAATCAGTTTTGTCTCTTAAAAAGGCCAGTAGAACTTCTGACTTCCAATCGAATGAGGTCCCTCTGAAGTTTATACGACCACCCCTTCTTTAAAAACCGTATAGCTTATAACCGAGTATAGCTTATAGCCCTTGCTCTGAGGACTATGGGGTCGGGGGGGGGTAGGGTTTCATCTCCAAATACTTAATTACAGGATCTTTCAACTGTGGTGAACAAAATGGCTATCTCAAAATTTTTATTGGATGTGTTTTGGGAAATGATAAGTGGAGGTTGCCTTCGAATCACTTTTGACTCTTAAAAGGGCACTAGAACTTACGATTTTTCCAATCGAATGAGTCCCTTTCGAAGTTTCTATGACAACTCCTTCTATACTCTAGTTTCTAACTGGACTTGATTTTGTCTTTTCTAATACCAAAGGGTTTTGACGGTCAATAAAACTACTATTTGTAAAGTTAAATTGTTATAAGTTGCTGAAGTTCTTAAGGGTAAGAGAAGAGAAAATGAGTGACATAAATTCCTGAACATTTGGCTCTTAATATCTATTTACCATCTCTAAGATCATGGAGATGGTGAATAGATATAAATAGATGAATTTAAAAATGATGGTAAATAGATATACAAATAGATGGTAAATAGCCCGAACAATTCGGTGATCCAAGTCGATATATTTAAAACAGAAGCTGAAAGGCGAATTCACGTTTTTAATCAATTTAAAGGTGTAGTTTAAAATTCGCTCTGTCCTCGTGTTTGCCCAAACCATTGACATAGGACGAAGAAAGGAGGCACAGTTATCGCTAGGTTTCACTATTTATTCCATTATTACATTCGAAAAATTTTTGTCAGAAAGTGTAGTGTGATTCCATGTTTTTTCAGTGAAATCTAACCCCGAAATTTTGAAAAATCTGGCCAATATTATTTTTTTTTATCTCTTTGGTCAAGTTATGGTCGTGGAATTTAAGATGGGGTTGAACACACTGACAGTATTCAGAAACAAGCCAGAGCCATTCGCGAGGAGGGCGAGCCAGAGCCGCTGAGCCAAATAGATCCTGCTTCACAAATCTTCTTTTTTCTTTCACCTACTATCGATACAATTTGCTACATATTGTGGTTTCTTAATATATTAAATAAAAAAAACAAGTTTTTTTAACTGAAAGTAAGGAGCGACATTAAAACTTAAAACGAACAGAAATTATTTCGTATATGAAAGGGGCTGTCCCCTCCTCAACGCCTTGCTCTTTACGCTAAAGTTTTTTATTGTTTAAAAAAATAGAGTTGTGAGAAAGTCAAACTTTAGCGTAAAGAGCAAGGCGTTGAGGAGGGGACAGCCCCTTTCATATACGGAGTAATTTCTGTTCGTTTTAAGTTTTAATGTCGCTCCTTACTTTCAGTTAAAAAAACTTGTTTTTTTCATTTAATTTTTGAACGTTTTTGAATAAATGCAGGTTTTGATCTTGGCTCACAGTACATGAATAATTAAAACAAAATTTTCATATTAATTTACTTTTATTTGGTTAAATGGCTTTCTCGAAACTTGTTTCATTTTATTTACGAACGTTTTTATTAGTAATAAATATACGTAACTTACAAATTAACTTACGTAACGAACTTCTATATTCATATGTTTTTAATACATACATTAGGGGGTTCGCCCCCTAGTCAATACCTTGCTCTTTAAGCGAAAGAAAGTTCAAATTTTGTTCCAATTCTTTAAAAATGACCGCTTAATCACAAAGGCCGTTAATTAGAATAAATAGCTCTTATGAAAGTACTAAAAAATCTCTGGCTTAAAGAGTGAGGTATTGACTAGGGGGTGAACCCAATCATATGTAATATTTTCTGTTCGTTTAAAGTTTTGATGTTGCTGCTGTTGCAGTTGAAAAACTTGTTTTTTTTTATATTTAATTTCTGATCTTTTTTTAAATAATGCTGGGAAGTCCGGCGTCCCCTTCATAGCAATGTCCCTTCCCCCATGAAAACTTCCTTCATGGACAGATCCTCCTACATAACCCCCGACCCCAGGCACGTACGCAGGAATTTGTTTTGGGGGGGGGGGGGTTTTTTTGGGGGGGGGGGGGCAAATCCTTCAAACCCATTATTTTGTGAGAAAAATCAGAAAATTATGGGAAAATGAAAAAAATCGTGAGATTTCGGGGGGGGGGGGGGGGGGGGGAGGGGAGGCCCCCCTGTGTGCTTCCCGGCCGGCCCCCCCCCCCCCACTACCAGGAAAAATCTCCCCTGAAAACGTCTGTACTGTATACTTCCCAATAACCAATACTATATGTTAACATTGGGTAAAGTTCATAACTTTCAGCCCTCCTCCCGGGAACTTCGGGGGATTAAGTCATCCTAAAAG
>JAQQPU010012300.1:0-13534 GCA_029168905.1 Artemia sp. Kazakhstan ARC1039 | reverse complement strand
GGACCAGTGAAAATTATGTGAGCTGCAAGTGTGCTGACATGACAAAAACATATATATATAAGTATGTATGTATGTATATATACATATATGAAAATATGTAATTAAGGTTTTATATATCCTACAGTTTTATTGTTTTGGATCTTATTAGTATTTGACACAGTCATTGAATTATTACAGAGAAAAGTGAAAGGTTTCATGTGCTATTTATCTTAAAATACAGGCCTTCTTTTACCAATTATCTTATTCAGTGATTTCGCTATCAAGTGTTTCTCGGATCGGTTAGTATGTATTATGGTAGAAAACTAAAAATTATTTGACAGTGTAAGTATAAAGTACTGTTAACACTGATAAGTTAAAAGTAATTTGTCATAAAACAAATAGAATACAGAAAAAACACTCTGATTTAGAAAACATATGCATACTAGTAACTGAACAGTAATGGATTGAAGAAATCAAGTTACATTGAAATCGAGAAAAGGTACAGAACTCCAATTAACTATGGGATTGTAGATTCACGACTTGTGAGATCATTGAACTAGATTTTTCTTTTATTGAGTGAATGTTGTATCTGGTCGTGATCAACTATGAAATTCAGGATTCAAACAAAATGAGTGAAACAAAATGAGGATATCTTTCTTCGTTTTCCTGATTTTAGAGGAAATTATGGAAAGCACTTTAGGTATTACTGCTGCTATTACTAGTAGCAACTCATTTTAGCACCAAGCTGTCTGAGAACAACACAGCTACACGCACTGCTTTTCTACTCCATTCTAATCAAAGCTTCATTTCTTACCCCCTACCACAAAACTTCAGCTTTTCAACAGCAAGGTCACCTTTATACCAGGAGAAAAATAAGTTTTGACCGTGAAAAAATTGATACAGGAATGGTATCTTCACGCTCCAAACAAGAAAAAGACGCTTAACATATCAAAAATCTAAACCTCTAGCTCGATGCGAAACTTTTTTTTTTACGTTTTTTTATTTATTTGCTAAAAACTGAGAAAAATTAAAAAAAATGTAAACTAAGTGTTTCACCCATCTTTTATGGTCAACATTTGACTGTGAATTCATTTCGTCGTTCATTTCGTCGCCTGACCAAAAGAAAACTATTTATTAGCAAAAACATATTTTTTTTTAAAGAAAATAAACTGTGTATTTTGAAAAAACAGCTACTACCGTCTGTCAGGGTCTTTTTAGGAATGTGAACAAATAGGTTCAAAAGAATAAAACGAATAAACAGGAGTGACAAAACATCTCAGGACCCTAGACCTTTTAGAACAAGGTACGTTGTAACTTAGAGAAAAAGCTTTTATCTTATTAATCAAATGCATAAACATTGCACTTCATCTAAATGTAGAAACTAGATTTGCCATCATGACAGTGAACTTTTTATTCTTCGTCACTAAGTTCGTCTTAAAACTTAGAATTGCTTCACGGACTCCCCTTACAGGTATGGTACACACAAGTCCATTTTTCTTACAGGTGCACTTTTACTATCACAACCGTCAATACGACAAGAGCAATTGATAGTTTTCAGCAGCTGAGATGGAGCGGCAGGGGGATCTGTTTTTATGGGCGCAAAAACTTCGTTATCCTGCAGTTTCCATCCCAAGCTTAAAGGGTCTACTGGGTTCCCGAGCCAGACTTGAACTTAACAGTAGACTCGTAGCGAGTGGTACTTCGCTACTGCCTGAGTCGGTGGTAGCTCTTGTGGATGCACGAAAGTGGTGGCAGTGCTCACTTTTCTGCGAAAGATTAGCTTCTGGCAGTGTCAAGATTTGAAATATCAAGGCAACTGTGCAGTAGCAATGAGACCCGCTCTCCTACTGCCACAATATCGTCAAGCGATGCGAACTTCTCACCAAATATAGCAGCGCTGTCCCTCAAACACTTGTCGGTAAGTAGCAGCTGAAAGGCTCTGCCCTTTCCTATTCCATAAAAGGGAGAGGTTGTGTCACAACACTCACAACCTAGCACGGCGTGATAGAACAGCATCAGATGGTTGACATCTGTTCCAAGCTTTTATTTTATCTTACTAATATCCCAAGCTGAACTGGTACCACCAAACGTAGCTTCGGGTGAGAAATATAAACGCCTGGAACACGAGTCTGATCGACTGATGAGAAGAACCGAAAAGGCAGTATCATCAGCAACCACGGTGGTGTCTGTAATACGAGAAGCTTCTACTGCTTTTTCTGCAATCAGAACGTCGGCGTCTCCTTCCGAGTGGAAAACTTCCAACGAGCAGCTTCAGGAAACATGCTTTGTTCATTTTGCTCGAGAGAAATTTTTCCATTTTCATGCAGAGGGTCATCTCTTTGGTGAAAAAGACCTGACGACCAACCATTCTTGCTCGACGTAAATGGATAGCATCTTTGATTGCTGCACCACCTTCATAGCCATCAAACACAACAATAGCGCTAGTACACCTTGCTTGTATGTAGTGGACGTATGAAGCAAAGACGGCCTTAAAAATTGACCCTACCTTCCATGGAACTCGACGTAGAAGAGAACAGCCGTCCAAGACGATGCTACACACAGATGCAGGTCTTGAGGGTGACTGAGACTCGATTCCACAAGCTTGTAAGATCGTTTTTGCAAGTTCTGGCTTATTTGCTTTTCTCATTAAGCCATCACTTTCAAAAAGAGAAGGAGGAATCGTGCTAAGTTCGTACTTGAAGTATTCTTCTCGAAGGTCAGTTCACTGGGCCAATATTATAAATCGCTGGAAAAGGACCCCCGGATCTTTGTGCGCTACCACCGATTCCCCGCCTTTTTGGAATTTATTTGGGTCACTTTCTTGGTCTTTTTTCTTGAAGACTTGCTCTTTCAAGGTTGTTCCCGTCATATTACTTAGGATCACCTTTCCAGCCGCATCAGCCTCGTCAACATTAACATCTGGGGAAGAAGTTATGCCGTTGGCAATTTTTCTAAACTGATCGTCTCCACTGAACGGGGAAGATTCTTCAAGGTATCGAACAAGCTTGGAAACTCATGTCGCGACGCTGTTCACTTGTCGAATAACCAATCTTCGCCAAATTCGGCATCAAGAGGTTGATCTCAAGGCATGTTTGGTCTTTAAAGTACCCAAATGACTCTCTATTGTCCTGTCATCCCAGTTCCAGTCGTAAGACCCCCCGACGTCTTTAGGCTTCGCATATACGCTTTATCGATAATAAGATCTGCCGAGAGCCGGCCCAGCGTCGCTCTGATCTTCTAATGGTGCAACCTCCATGTTTAAATGCTTCAAAGATTTTTAGATGACTAGCTTGGAGCTTAGCCATCTCTTGCTGGTATATCCAGACAGAATTTACATAGAGGTTATGTCCAGATGCTTCTAGAAACAGAAGCATCTCTACTGCAGCTTGTAAGTGCCGATCCCACAGGCCCAGTCTCTCGGCACGTATGAATTTGAGCAGAATCCCAACCATGTAAAGGTACTGAAACCAGAGCCTTGTCGTTCTCTGAGACTGCAGATCTTGGCGTCGCTGCTTGAAAAAGCTATCAAGTTTCTTGAGCTGGAGATTATGACTGAGATTTTCGGGAGGGAGGTATCCGTCTAGGACGTCATTAAAGACAGTAGACATTTCTAGAGAAACCAAGATTGCTTGCTCGTCTTCGAGGAGATGGGCATATATGGCCAAGCTCACGAGAATGTGGGCACGAATATCTCTGGAAATTGCTTTTCCAGAGAGAATGTGCATTACTGCACCAGGCCCGTATACCAGTTCCAAGACCTCTTTCAGACAAGAACCTTGCAAGAGTTGTCCTATGCATCCGACGAAATTCATCATCAAATGGAAACCGCCCAGCTTGAGAACAATGCTACTCAGCTCATTCGTGGTGTCGGACTTCAGGGTCTTCATTGGTTTCCACCACAGCGGCTTATCAAATATGAGAACTGGTGCGGATCCGTATGTTCTCCCTTGCCAAGCAACAAAGCGCAAGGTTGAGTAAAGGCAGGATTCGTTACTAGACGGTAGATCAATTATGGGCAAAAACAAGACGCTTGCCTTATTGCGAAGGTTTCCCGTTTCACGCAGCTGTCTTTACATATCTGCTCAGACTCCAAAATATTTTCAATCTGCGCAGTTTTTTTGCGGATAGGTGGCTCTGCAAGGCTGAACACAGAAAACAGCTTTGAAAAGAGCGTATAAGATCAATGCATGGTTGTAGTAGAAACTGAATATCGGAAGGGGCTTTGTAAGGGTCTGTAGGAATATATACCTATTCGGAAATCGTTATTTGCTGAGAATGGTGAAAATGAATCGAGAATATGTGCTCACCTTCGAAAAATATCCTATGAACATAGGTCACTTGCGTGTTTTTCTTTTTTTTATGTTTATATAACTTTAAAAATCAAAAATAAAAACAATAAAATGATAAAAGGTGACGTTTATTTTATATTCACTCAAATACAATCATTTCTTGAAAAGAAAATCAGTAACAGGTTGTTTTTCTTTTCACGGTTCCTTATGCTCAGGTTCTGTAAAAATAAAAAAAATAGCAGAGAAAAACTAGAAAAAAGGTAATTTAGCAACGCGATAGAGATTTAGGTTCTTGATATACTGCAGATCTCTCTTTTCTGAACAAAGTTGTGCAAAAACAATTTTTGTATCAATTTTTTCCTGGTTCAACCATTTTTTTCCGTATCTCTCCCCTACTATTAGCAATCTTGATTCGGTTCATGTATTCCATATTTTAGCCAGAGAGCTGCAATAGAGATTCAGTTTTCAAATCCAGGAAAGTCTCACAAAGACCAATAAAATACAGATGGCCATTAAACACTATTTGTTTTAACTGATTAAACGGCAAAAAGACCCTGAGCATTTAGCTGATGCACAGAGAAGCTACCATCACGTTGGGGAGACTGTTTTGAAGCTGATGTTTCATTGTTATGAATATATTGTTAAATGAAAGATCTCAAAATTCATATTTGCCAAATATTCGCCAAATATCCAAATATTACCTAAGCAAACAAAAGAGGTTGCTTCAAAAATCACAGCATGACGGTTTTAAAGTTTTACTTACCCAAGAATTGTTTATAATGATACTGAATTAAAAGGAAAATAGTTGTAACACAAAATTATCCTGTAGAATAATAAATCCAAACTTATTATTCGTTTATTCTGAGAAAATATTTTGTTTCTTTCATATTAACTTTTTTAGAGTTTAGATTTGTTTTATGCTACCATAAATAAAAAACTGTAAATAACACTCTAGCCTTTAGTAGGTTTGATGGGATGATTTTTTTTTAATTTTACTTTCATGCTATATTTCATTTCTGTTCGTTTTAATTTTACTTTGTTCATTCTTAGTAATTTTCGTTCATTTGAAGCTTAAATCACTATTTGTTCCTATTCCCGCCCGTTTTAGATTTTGGCACCGCTCTTTACTTTTCTTTGAACGTTTTTTGCTGCAAAATGTTTATTTAAATTAATAAAACAGTTCGTGGTAACGAACTGTAAGTAAGGAGGGATATGGACAAATAATAACAGAGATTCTAAAACAAAAAAAATTGATAACAATTAATGCATCAAAAGAATCAAATTTTTATGATTAATCCAAATATCTAAAATTCGTCAAGTTTAATGTTAACTATCAAAAGCTACAAGCCTGAGAGAATTAGCTTGACTTTCAAAAAAAGGGGAAACACCCCCAAAAAGCAAAGTGATTTTAACAAAAATTAAATAGTAAAACAAGTTACTTCAACTGGAAATAAGGAGCAACAATAAAACTTAAAACGAATAGAAATTGTTATGTATATAAAGGGACCCTCGTCAATATATTGCTTGTCACGCTAAAGGTTTTTGTACTTTTAAAAAAGCTTGTTATTGTCCGAATTAAACAACCCCTGTATTTCAGTAGTCGTTCTTATGGAATTGGGACAAAAAGTCAAACTTTACCGTAAGGAGTGAGGTATTGAGGAGGAGGCACCCCCCTCTTTTATGGAACAATTTCTGGTCGTTTTAAACTTTAATGTTGGTCCTTACTTTCAGTTGAAAAATCCTTTTTTTTCTATTTAATTTCCGATGTTTTTAAATAAATGCCGAAAAACCAGTCTCCCCCCCCCACAGAAAAATTCCCCTCACAGAAAGATACTCTAAACAACTCAATCCCGGTGAAAAGCTACCCCGGACAATTATTTTTAACATTACCACATGTAAAATTGAGCCGGCAAAGAGAAAATAAGCCAAATAAAAAGAATTTTATTTAGGAATTCTAGAAAATTCCCCCAATCTTTGTTATCTTTTTTTATTCGTCTTTTCATTAATACTTTTTCGTTATTCTTTTATATTACCTACCCCCCCCCCCCCCCCAATATTTTTGATCACTTAAAAAGGGCACTAGAACCTTCAATTTCCGTTCGGATGAGCCCTCTCCCAATATTCTAGGACCATTGGTTTCATGCGATCACCCATGGGGAAAAAAACAACAAATAAACACGTATCCGTTATCTTTCTTCTTCTTAAAAAAAAACCCACAAAAATTCCGCATATTTGTAGATGGGTACTATAAATTTTCACAGTAGGGTTTTCTAATACACAGATTTTGGCGGTGTGATTTTAATTAAGATTACTTGAGTTTTAGGAGGTGTTTTCGCCTTTTTTCGAAAATCAAGAAAATGTTCTCAAACCCTTGGCTTTTGATGGGAAATATTAAACTCAATGAATCTTATGTATTTGAAGTCAGCATGAAAAGCCAGTTCTTTTTATATATCTATTGATATCAAAACTTAGTTTTTTAGAGTTTCAGTTACTATTTAGCCGCGTCACTCCTTACTTAGAGTTCGTTACTACGAACTGTTTGATCACGCCATTAGATTCAGCATATTAGATAACTATAATCTAGACATTTTAAGCTCCTATGTACAAAAATCTGAAATTTTTTCCTTGAAGATAGATCACGGATGCGTGCTTTTTTATTTTTTTTCCCCTCTGGGGTGGAAATGTCATCAAAGTTCTTTTTTTATCGTAACGATGATTCTAAAAGGTCAGAATAGCGCCAAAAACGAAATTAAAATTTCTAGTGCCCTATTTAAGCGACCAAAAAGATTGTGCCGCAGGGAAGTGAACATTTTTAGTTTACGTCTTTATTTTTGGTGTTGCGGGGGGGGGGGGTAGCATTATCACTCTTGTTTTGACTATTTTTTCCTATACCTTAATTTGTAACATTTACATGCCTACCGAATTAGAGGTGGAAACAGCAAGACGGGCATCAGGAGCTTTGCCAGGAAAGTCCTTGGCAGAGGTGGGGATGTGTGGCAATAGTGCTAACAGAAGCTTTGTTTTTAGCGACTTTAAATGGTAATATTTCCCTTTTCTTGTTTATATTTATATGCATGCCTCAATGTATTTAAAAATAAGCATACAATATATTTAAACATAAGAAAACTCTATTGTAGAGCTCGCGAAGGCTTCAGTCACATGGAAGACAAAAAATCATGCAGAATTTCCATCCATCTGAACAATAGTAGACCCATGCGTCCACCCAAAACTCTGTATTAAAATTATTATTAAGAACTTATTCAACAGAACTGCTGTTCATCGAAAATTTCAAAAAATCATTCAAACTTTGTCCAAAATTTTAATTGTAATCCAACATTTTTATTTTTAAGCAGAAAAACTGAAAACGGAATGCTACCAGTCAATTTACAAGCGTATATTTATACAATTTAACAGCAACGAATTGTAGGTTTGTGGGGTCGGTAGCACAGATCATATCTCAGGTAGGCCGGGCCATGATTTCACTGACGATTAAAAATTAGATTAAAAAGCACGTTTTTTCCACTTAAAGTATAGAACAACATTGAAACTTAAAAGTGGATACAAATTACTCGGTGTCTCCTTAACCCCCTGGTCTTTACGTGGAAGTTCAGCTTTTTGTCCCAATTCTTCGGAAACGACAGCTAAAACAGAATTTCAAAAACATTTTTTAGAGTTCCAAAAAACCTTAGCATAAAGAGCGAGGAGTTGAGAAGGTATTGAGGAGGTGGAAAACCCCCTTATATATGGAATAATCTCTGTTCTTTTTAATCTTTAATATTACTCCTTACCTTCAACTGAAAAAAATTGGATTTTTTTATTCAATCAGTAGAGAAAAAAAAAATGAATTTTCTATATTCATGAAAACTGAAAGTTGGAAAAAAGTAAAGGAATTATTCTTGAAAGTAAAACGATCAAGGTAACTAAAAAATAATTAAATCTTATATTTCATAAAAAAAGATTTACAAGGTTTTTCTTGTTATATTTTCTTCGCGCATGGACATATGAAGGTTTTTTTTTTTTTTTTTTTTTTTTTTTTTTTTTTTTTTTTTTTTTTTTATACAGGAAGCGCAAGAAACTATAGGAAAAATCCTTCAAATTTAATGAAAATTCACACTTAAACACGATATTAAATAAAGTTTTACAAAAAAATGGATAATGCTTGCAATTAGAAATTTCTTCTTTATTTGAACCTTTGTTTCACCTATGAGTGGTTGATATTACTTTTTAGTTCAAGATAGCCTAACCTCTTCAAATTTGTCTTGCATCGCCTCGCAAGACAACAATATTTACCAAATTTGATTGTTGTTGCAATTCGTTTTACTGTTGACTTTTTTACTGTTTACTCAGTTTGTTTACAAGGCGCATCAGTCGAAAGTGCGGCCAAGTACAAGTTACAAAAGAAAAATACACAACAACCAAAAAGGGTATCCTACTTCCTACCATAGCTGATGTTTCCTTTATTTAGCCTGGTTGAATGAAAAATTCAAATTAGACTGTTTTTTAACCATACACTTCACACTCAATTCCGAGCAAGTTAAATTACTAAGATTTCTATTGCGTGTAGATGATTGCATACCTTATAAAACGACACAACACCCTTTGAAAATAAAAATGACAGTTACAAAAACAATCAATAGCACTTTGACGGTGTTGACTTGGAGGTGTTAACACCTCTCTATTATTTAAAATCATGTTAAAGTCAGGTTTCTTTGTTGCATAAAAAGCGGTGTGAATTCTTATGGCACATATTAGTTTTTCAGCATGATGTTCATAATTGACCCCAAGTCTAAACAAACATAAAACAATTTGCCTGGTTACACGTGGAAAGAAACAAAAAAGATTAAGAGATTGAGGGAGAGGGAGAGAGAGAAATAATAAGAGAGGGAGTGAGAGTGAGGGAGGATTTAGCCTCGCTCACTTCGGACGTAGAAAGAAACTAATGGTTACAAATTCGTTCTGTCCATCATTATATGATAAAGTTAGTCAGATAACAGTCCTAAAAGCCTTAATTAGATCCTGTCATGCAAACAAATGGGGGAGGGGAAATAGGAATCCCCCTCGTGATCATTCAGTAGGATATCATGGAAAAGCTCGGGCCAGTACACACTTTTTGCGATACCAGCCCCTTTCTATTATTGTAACAATCTTCAGATTTCCCTAGTAATCAGAAATATTAAAAACTATCCAAATTATTACGAATAACGATGCCTTACCTAAATACTGCCAATTCATTCTAAAAGAATTTACCCCCCTCCCTCCTTCTTTATAAGACAAACAATAGAGAAAAACATCGAAAAATAGGCAACATCGAAAAAATATGTCAACGTTTCCGGGAAAAAAGGTTACAGACACCCCTTCCGCCCTGGAAGTTGTTCTTAACTCTTCTCCTTTCCATTAAAAAATATTTTCAGGCAGGCCCCCCCTGCGGCTGAAGAGGTTGTGCGAGTGCCTGTGTAAGCTAATAGTAATATGGGTTGGAAATTTTTCACAATATTAATTAGGTAGACCAAAATGGGTCACGTAGAAGAGGCCCTTTTAATTGCAGTTCATATAAGCCAATCATTGTTGCTTGTAATATTAGTAATATTTTTGAATATGTTCTGCTCCCATACGTTATTGAACGAACTGCGAAAGACTCATTCCAATTTGGGCTTCAACCTCGTATTGGGTGCCAACATGCGCATAAGGTTTTAGCTTCAATTCTTTATGATGCCCAGTCTAAAGGTTATGAATTACATATTTGCACTTTGGATTTGTCTAAAGCCATCGATAGTATTTGCCATGCACAAATGTGACACTCTTTGTCAGAGTTTGGAGTGAACCCTTTTGTCATACATGTGCTTAAATTTTGGTATAGTAATTCGTTTCTTCGTTTAAAATCTGGTAGAGGGTACTGCGGTAATATACCAGTTCAATCTGGAGTACGACAGGGTGGGGTGCTATCACCTTATCTATCTAATGCTTGCATTCAAAATGTGTTGTTAGGAATCAAGCCTTCGTATTTTTATAACTTATCTGGTGTGTCTTATACTGCGTTTTTGAATGTTGATAAATGTGAGTATTTAGTTTTTCAATCCCAAATCATCAGCTCATAACTTGTCCTGTGAATCCTAAGTAATTCGCAATGCTGCAAGTTTACGCTGGTTAGGAATTAGTATTTGCTCTACACTCACTTTTTTGCGACTTCAGGTTCTGAGAGATGTTAGAGAAAAGTTGAAGATT
Source organism: Artemia sp. Kazakhstan ARC1039 (assembly GCA_029168905.1). Taxonomy (NCBI): domain Eukaryota; kingdom Metazoa; phylum Arthropoda; class Branchiopoda; order Anostraca; family Artemiidae; genus Artemia; species Artemia sp. Kazakhstan ARC1039. Next base: position 3,044 of record JAQQPU010012300.1, on the reverse strand, counting down.
GGATATGATTGGATATGATTGGAAGATTGGAAAATTGTACCTAACCTTGGAAAATATTCACGCCGAGGTTTAACTAAAATGTATTCCACCTATTGCGACCATTCCGTCTTACTTTTAAGGGGAATGTATTGTTATTGAGTAACAATGATTTGCGCCAGATCCGTATTGCTTATTTTAGATATTACAAATTTTTACTGCACATTCCCACTTCATATTGTAATACACGTATTATTGAGAAGTATGGTGCTACCGACATTATCCAATCGTTTGAATTGCTTAGTGCTAATTTAACAAGACATGCCTTTGTGTCCCTAGGCCCAAACCATAATATTATCCGTGTGTTTTTTGTCTGTGATTAAGGTTTAAGTCATCGATGTTTCTGTGTATTGGATTTTTCTTCCTTTTTAGTTTAATTTACTCCGCTTGTTTTGTATAAAAGTGGCTTATATATAAATTATTATTATTATATTTTCTCCAAGTGAGACTTTAGTTGAAACTTGGGCTGTAGCAATTATGTTCTATTTTAAGAACGTTTTTATAGCGATTACACCTGTCATAGTTCCTTGTTTGCTGGCCACCTTGAAATACCCCACGATTTTTAATTTGGTTCACATTTTAAAATGTATTTAATTACTAATTTTGTGTATTTTATTCTTCAAAAAGAAACAATCAAAATGGAGTAATTTGTCTCTATTCAGTACCGATTTCATTTGGTTTCTCAGCTGGTAATCGGTAGCAACTATATTGGTGTCCAGGATCGCACACAGTACTGGAACTCTTACAGCTACTATCCTAAATTTATTATCTTCTTAATTAAGAAACGATCACCTTCCTAACCCTTTGTCTTTGTAGCCATATTGCCGACCGCCTTGTGATTTGGTCACTTATTGTCCGTTGTGTTACAGTCAGATCCGCTGTCGGGTTCTAAGGTCAGTTATTAAGTTCACTGATGGGGGTGAATTTTGGTTCAATAGACACCGACTCGATGAAAAATGAAACAATCGGGCTCTAGTTAGGTATACCCGGTAAAAAGAATGAACTAACTGCTTAATGACTTCTAATTTACCTTTGAAGGACTTCACACGGGTAACTTCTAAATATTCATGTTCACTCTTAAAATAATAGCTCTATATCAAAATGACTTCACTTGTTCGTAGACCCAACGATTATCCTTTCAGCTAAGATAATTGTATCCTTAAGGGAAACAAAATCCTAGTTTTTCTGCTTAAAAAAAACAGTCGTCTAAAATTACTTATATGCGCTTTTGGTCATTCCGACAAACCAGAACTCAAGTTTACGCAAGTAGACAGTACTCGAAATCCACATCGAGTTTACAGTGGACAATGGCCATAGATAATTTCTGATTCAGGACACCACTTTAACATATAGGAAGCAGTGAGTGTTTAAAATTACCAACTTCAAAAAAGAACTTTCTGGAAAAGTTTCTCAAAGAAAAGTAAAGAGCCATGTCAAAACTTAAGATGAACAGAAATAAAGTCCTATAATGTTTCAACCCTAAACGACCAAAAACTATTATCAAGGAATAAATGAAGCGCAAAACGAACAGAAATAAAATAAATAATTACATAAAACAAAAAGATAGTAGATACTTGATAAAGGTGAATAAATGAAACCTAAAACCAGTATAAATTGAAAAAGATACTCAAGTCAAACTTAAAACGGACAAAATTACTACAAACAGGAGTTTGGCCACTCCCCCTCCGTCGAATTGTAAACCTTCTACAGCGTATTGCTTCATTTGATTCTTATTAAAAACTACATGTAAATTGGACAGTATGTTTTCATTTTGTGAGAAATAGACAAAAAATAAATCATTACAAAAATCAAGATGCCTAGAAAGAACTAATGAAAATAAACTGAATGTTTAATATATAATGGGATTCCAGCAATTCAAAATTCAAGGTTTTATTTATAACATTTACTGTTTGGTTTTCATTGTCATAATTATATAAAATTGTCTATAATCTGTTTTGTTTTCAGTATAGTGCAAATAAGGCAACATACTTTAGAAGATTTATGGGTTGGAGGAAGGGGGATAGTAGCCAGACTTATGTTTGTAGTAATTTTTGCTTGTTTTGGGTTTGAAACGAACATATATTTTAATTTCTGATTGTTTAAAATTAAATTATTTAGGAATTACTTTTTGCTCGTCTTAAATTTTAATATAGCTTCTTTGAAACAATTCCTTTTAGAAAAGCTCGTTTCAACTTAATATTTGCTCTTTTTTTTTTATTGGCAAAATTGCCAATAATATTGGTTAATATAATGAACATTTGTCCAGTTTTTCAGGTTTCCGGCGTGAAAATAAAACATTACAATCTAATTAAAACTCTTAAGCTACCTAATGTATTCTTGGAGTTGTCTCTTATTGCATTTAATATAATTGTTGTATCAATTTCAAACAACTTGAAATAGATGTGTGGAAAGGTTCTTGAATTATGATTTGGATTCAACAGTAATTGGTTGATATATACTCAAAGAATTCCACTGGGTGAATGTTCATATGAGAAGAAAAGGAATTAGGGAATAAATATATAACCAAAAAATTGATCAGCTCTCTTTATTTATGACCCTTTAAACTCTTTTATTTGTGATTCTGACGTTAGTGTTTGCTTGGTGTCCTATGTAAAAGATATCTTTCTGACATCCTGGATGCATATAACGTCTTTTGATTGAGTTTAACATCCATCCCAAATTCTCTTAAAGTTCAAACTTGATAGCCTACCCTAGCCATTCTTGAAATGTTTCATTTTCGCCCTTTTGACGACAAGAATGCACCTAGTGTCTTTTGGTTTAGTGTAACACCTCCTAATCATTCTTTAAAAGTTTCAAATTAATGTCCCTAGCAGTTCCTGAGATACTGCAGATACGCCCTTTTGAGCGACTGGATGCATTTAAGATCTTTTGACTTAGCTCAAGATCCTTTTTAATATTCCTGAAAACTTTCAGCTTAATAGTCTTAGCCATTCACGAAATATTGCAAACAAGCCCTTTTAAAAAACTGGACAGACTTGTATTTTTTT
>JAQQPU010012299.1:0-26266 GCA_029168905.1 Artemia sp. Kazakhstan ARC1039 | reverse complement strand
AAGTTTTGGTATATTATCAGTACTATTGCAGCATTTTCCGCCAAAAAGAACAGCTTTTCAATAAAGGGGCGAAAAACTGTCTATGCACACAACTTCGCCATCCTTTTTTATGGTCATTTTATTCCATTTTCCCGTTCCTTTTTTCCAAAAATGGGCTTTTATGTTTATACAGAATCTCCTTGAATTTCCCGGAAATGCATACTAATTATTTGAAACATTTTGAAAATAAAATAATTTTCGTCGTCAAATCGCGCAGTCAGCTCAAAGTCATTCTTGTTTAAGCAGAGCCCATAGTTGCTTTGGCGGGGGCAGTCCCCCCCTCCAGACCATGATTTCCCCTTCCCCCATCCTAATGTTTGGAAGCCATCGGAAACAATGTATGTAAGAAGAAAAATGCACGGGAAAATGACACTTCTTACCACCAAGTCAAAAATTTTCGTTGCCTCGCAGCTTAAAACATCTGTTTAAGATTAATTATTTCCTAGCCAATTTGTGTGAGAGACAAATCAAAAGAAAAATTCATGGTTTAAGGGTACTTTGTATATTTTTACGACGCTTTGCGCTGGAAAATAATGTTTTAGGCCCTCCACCGAATTCATTCTTAGGTAAATATGTAAAATGAAATTTCTCAAATTCTGAATTTCGAAGAAACTTAGGTCCTTTGCTACACAATACTTTCTTTAAGCATTCTCTTCTCTTAATAGGTTTTCAAAGGGATGCAATAAAAAAACATTTGCAGTTTTTGATAACTTATTTAGAAAATTTCTTTCTCTTTGCGGCAGAAAATACTTTCTCCGACCCATACACTTGCTTCATTATCAAACTTTTGTTTTAAGAATGCGAGTGGGCATGCTTTTGATTATTTAGGCACGTTTTCATGGTCCATTCCCAAAGGAAAAGCGGTAGTGATAACCTTGACTATCAATGTTTGAGCAAGTGTAACGTGTCTTTGAATCGGATAGCCTGTGATGCAACCTCATTTTTTTACAGACTCCCAGCTCCCCACTCTTTTCTCCATTACTTTCACCACCCTCTTCTTTAGACACTGCATCAGTTTATTCGTATTCTTCAGCAAGCGTATCTTCATTTTCGGAGTTTTCAGAACAAGGAACAGAAAGACCGTCTGAATCATTTTCAACTGTTGGATCGACATCTTCGACTTCATCAAAGGATTCCAAGCAATCTTCTTCAGGGATGTCATTGGCTAAGCTTCGAATGGCTAAAAATCCAAGAACGCGTGCAACAGATGAATGAAGACAATGTTAGAAACATTAAGTTCAGGAAAGGGCTCATATCCCACAGGCTTCGGTGACATTGTCACAATGTGGAACATCTTATCTGTCATTGAAAACTTCCTGATTGCAACTTGGATTGCTGAAATGATGTTTGTAGTTGTATCAGAATGCTTATGCCTCTTGAAATGTGAAAGATAGTGGTGCAACCTCTGCTTATTTTTCATATTCCTGGGGTAATAGGCAGTGATACCTATAAAGCCAGATCCTTTTGCAGACCAGCAGTGAAAAGTCAAGCAAGTCTGATCTAGTGGCAGATCTTAAAGCAGCCTTCTGAACTTCTTTTTTTCTGACAGGAAAACTTATGTGACGATGGACGGTTCCCCCAAGTGGTGCTTTCAAGCCCCCTGTTGTCTTTTTTTTTAAATAAGCTGTTTTATATCTGGCTTATCAAGCGTAGAAAGTGGCAATTTGTCATTAAACAGGGTTTTGCAGCAGAGCATTTACATACCAACTTGTTTTGATCGATTGGAAATAAAAAACCATCGTATCTCTGCTCTTCTTATTCCAGATTTCACTAATCCATTGCCCTATGTGTCCTTGCTTTACTATCTGGATCTCTCTCAAGGGAAGCAGCCTGACTTGATAGATTTTTTTAGTTGGTTTGGGTTTGTTATTTTCTGCACCAGCCGCGTATACTTTATCTTTGTGCATATCAATTGTGTGCTTCCTTTTAAGATAATATATAAATGTTATGGCAGAGACTCCCTTAGCCTTTAGAGACGCTCTTCAGAAGTTGCACCTAATACTTTCTTTGCTTCCTTTTTCCGTAGGGTACCCAGAGAGATGTCTTGGAACATTCAAGTCATCATCAGAAAATGACATCATGCTTGTCTTAAAACAAAGGTTGATTTTAGGATTTTTCACAAAACTAGAAGCACCTTCCAGTAGCCTACACATTTTGAAAATTGCACCTCCAATCAGATATCTGACCTCTTCCACCTCAGTGGCGTAATTAGGGGGGAAGGGGTCAATTTCCCCATGAGCGGTTTCGTTTGCGCAATAAGCCAAGAAAACCTGTCGGCAAATAAAAGCAAAATGACAGCTCCTAACTACGGTATCCTAAAAACATAGACAATTTGCAGCACAGTATTATAATATACAGTATTGTAAGGTTATTTTCATTTATTATTTTTGAAGTATATTGTGCATTAACCATGGCCCAGTAGGGCTTTTAGTGTTAATAAATCATATCATATCATATTAATTTTTACGGTAATTTACTTGTCTATAATAGGTATTTAAGAGACAGATACAAGAAATAATATACTGCTTAGTGGCATTTTTTTTAATTTATTGTGCTGTATGGAAAACATTACCATGTTCACCGGAAGATGTGTTATTCTACATAATGAGAAAAGTGTATCAGCATTTTATAAGACTTTGGCCTGCTAGGCCAGAATCTGACTAAACATTTAAGAAAATTTGCAATTAATAATCGGTATTTATCATGTATAGGCTAGTATGGTAATCATAGCAAGTCACTGTTATCTAGCAGCATAAATTCCATAAAACCGTTGAACTAAAGTTTTCCCGGTTAAAGGTGCAGATTACTTCCCATGTAATGTAGGATACAGAGGCCCTACTAATTAGTGATTTGTTTGAATCCTGCTTCACCTAGACAGTATCTATGCAGCTTTGCTGCTCAATTGACTGAATAGTATACACTAAAAAATAAGTAGTTTTAGTGGAACAAAACTGCACCTTTACCTTTCTCCCATATACACGCCTGCCTAATCTCATCTGACTCCTAAGCCTTAATTTTGCATAGCTTAAACAATCTAGCAGCAAATTTGATATGTTAGACACACTGAGTGCCGTCATTTTACTTACTTCTACTTTATATTAACGCTCCAATTCCAAATAAACTGTATGAGGCGTAACCACGCTTCTTCAAAATTTCAAATTACGATTTGAAACACTATTATGTAAGTTCGAAATTTCTTAATATCTCATTCTCAAATCAATAAAGTAAAATCAAGAACAGAAGAAAAACAGTTAGAAAAAAAAACAGAAACAGGACAAAATAGTTATTGTAAAAACAGAAACAGAACAGGTAAATAAAAAACAGGTCATCTGTTTCTGTTCTGTTTCTGTTTTTTTGTAAGAACAGAACAGAAACAGGTACTTTAAAAACAGAACAGAAACAGAAAACAGAAACAGTGCCCATGCTTAATTCTCAATAATTAAATAAAAACAAGTTTTTTTCAACTGAGAGTAAGGAGCAATATTAAAATTAGAACGAACAGAAATTGTTACGTATATGAGGGGGTTCCCCCTCTTCAGTGCCTTGGTCTATGCGCTAAGATTTGAATTTTGTTCCAATTATTTAAGAATGACTCCTGAAACACGAGGGCCGTTCAAATAAAATAATAATCTTTTTCAAAATCTCTGCAAAAAATCTTTGGTATAAAGAGCGAAGTATTGAGGAGAGGGCAACCTCCTTATATAAGTAATAGTTTCCGTTCAAATTAAGTTTTAATGTTGCTCCTTACTTTCAGTTGAAATTTATGTTTTATTACTATTATTTGGTTTCTGATCATTTTTTAAATAATACCGGGAAATCCAGCTCCAACTCCTTAGAAATTCCCTTCATCCACGAATAATTCCTCCATGAAAAGCTCCTCCAACGTAGCCCCCCACTCCCTGCCGAGAACCACCCTCTCCCAAAAAAATATATGTATGCTTGCCAATAGCCAATACTATACCAAACAATGACTTGTAACGAACTGTAAGTAAGGTTCCTATTGATGCACATTTCGGCTCAATAGTAGCCGAAACTTAAACAAAAACTGAATTTAAATACTAATAGACATATCAAAAGAATCTATTATGCTCATTCCAAATATAGGTACTTATGTATTATAGCAACTCCACTCGAGAATTTTGATCCGTAACATCAGAGAAAAACCTGTTTATCTGTCTGCAGTAGGTTATAATTAGACTAGTCTCATCGAGAAAAACTACGATGTAAGGTATATTTTCATTAAATATTTAATATACAGAGGTGACTAGGTTAGGTCACCTCTGTGACCTATTAAATATTTAATATACAGAGGTGACTAGGTTAGGTATTTAACATAATGTGTTCTGGGCTGCCTGCTTTCCATAATTTTCTTCTATAGTTCCATAATTTTGTTAAGAAGTGTTATATTTTCATCATATTTTGGTATATTTCATTAGGATTAACCTAGCTTCACTTCTTGAGTGGGGTCGCTATAATACATAAGTACCCAAATATGTAAGTTTCATTGAATTTATTTTTGCCCATCAAAGGCTACAAGCCTGATACAATTTGCCTGATTTACAAAAAAGGGGGAAAACCCCCTAAAAGTAAAAGAATCATACCATCAAAAAAAGTTTGAATTTTGTCCCAATTCCTTAAGAACGACTCTTGAAACGCAAGATTCGTTTATTTACAACAACAAGAAGTTTTTTTTTATAAGTACTAAAAACTTCATCTTGAAGCGTGAGGTGTTGAGGAGGGGCCCCATCATATACGTTATAATTTCTGTTCGTTTTAGTTTTTTAATGTCGCTTCTATCTTTCAGATAAAAAAAAGTGTTTTTTATTTATTTAATGTAAACAATGGGCAAAGTGTATAGTTTGGAGCCCTTCCCCCGGGGCTGTGGGTTGTCAAGTCATCCTCAAAGACAAATTTGTTAGGCCTTTAGACTATGCTGAACAAAATTGCTATCTCAAAATTTCGACTGTACGACTTTGGGGAAAAAGGGAGTGGGAGGGGGCTAGCTGCCGTCCAATATTTCTGGTTACTTATAAAGGGCACTAGAACTTTTTATTTCTGATAAAATGATTCTGATGAAAATTCCACATTTTGTGTATAGGAGCTTGAAAGCTCTACAATAAGGTTCTCTTGTACGTTGAATCTGATAGTCTGATTTTCATTAAGATATTTGATGTTTTGTGGGTGTTTCCCCATTTTTCAAAAATTGGGCAAGTTTTATCATGATGGACAACATCAAACTTGAATATTTTGAATATGCATCAAAATTTGGTTCTTTTGATGTATCCATTGTTATCAAGACTGTTTCTTAGAGTTTCGGTTACTATTTAGCCACACCGCTCCTTACTTACAGTTCGTTATCACGAACTGTTTGATAAAACTCTGAATCAACACAGTAGCATTGTGTAAGCAAACAGCGTTATACGTCCTAGAATCATTATACGTCCTACTGGCTAAAAGTTCTAAGTCTGCCAGAAGATAGGTTAGCAAAAGCAGCTTATGTGGAGATGCTACGGTCGAAACGTAAAAGATCGTGGCCGTATCAAATAAAAAATGTTTTAGATGGATTAGGATTATCATATATTTGTAATGAGGGGCTAGGACCCTCAGATCAGGGTGAGCCGTTTTTGGCTATGATTATAGAAAGAATAAAAGACCAGGAAGTCCAAATGTGGACCCAGGCAGTTAAAACATCTGAAACATTGAAGTTTTATTCCCATGTTAAAGAGATATTTGAATTTGAATATTATTTTAAACTAGAATTACCGGGGGAGACATTGAGGACTTGGTTTCAGATCCGAGCGAATTGCCTGCCACTAAAAAATAGAAAAAGAGTATTTGAAACAAAAAGTGTGGCCCCAGATGCAGATGCGGATTACTCTTGCCCCAGATGTAACCTAGGTATTGAGGATGTGGCCCATATTCTCACCGAGTGCCAGCAACTTTCTCTATTAAGGGAAAAGTATTTTGAGGGTGGTAACTTGGAGTTCCCGGGGATCCTGAAAACGACTGTAAAAAGGACAATCAGGCAGTTATATAAATATGTAAATGAAGCGTTGTCATCAATGAGTGAAACTTGATATTTATGTTATTTTTCTTGTGGAGTGTAATTAAGAATACTGTACTGTATGGCCTGTTATTTGGCTTATAATAAATTATTATTATTATTATTATTATTGATATTAAAATTTGGAAAAGATCTCATCCCATCTGAACTTGAAAATCTGAGGTAATTTTTTTTACCATCGAAAGCGATTGGAGGAGTACCAGCCCCCTACATGCTCCTTTTTTTCTCCCACGTACCCCATAACACTTCATTGCTCTGGAATATGAATCCAGGGGGATATGATCTACGGAATTCCAAGAGACAAAGTTCAAAATACCTCTTTCGAAAAAAAAAGAAGTACTCATTTCAAAAAATGAAGATTCCCTACTAAGTATTTTGGCGAAGATTTCCGCTAAGCCGTCCTTAGCGCTCAAAACAAAAGAGAAGAAAAAAGGTATATATAAAGGGAAAGCGCTTACTTTTTGAAGTAAACTACACAAAACCATAGAATTGACGAAAAAAGAACAAAGGGAAGACCATTCAAAGATTATATTGCGCAGGAATAAGGAGTGTGAGCTGACTCTCTTTCTATTAACTTTTCATAAACAATATCCCCAGTATTCCTGTTAGAAAGATTTCTAACATTATTTATAATAATAATTTTTTATTATTTCTTTATTTTCTGCTGAAAGGTATGTATACCCAGTGTGATCATAAGTATTTCGACATATTATGAAATTAGCCCATTTTTAGCAGATACACTCTAACAGGAAAGATGGCGATACTTGTTTGGTACTTGCAGCAGTACCATTCGTTTTCCCGCCTCGCCTGACATCTGAAATTAAGAGATTTCGTGGGAACTTAAAAGGTGGTTATGTCGTAGTTTTTTTGAAACCAGAGTCAAGATTTAAGTGGTTGGACATACAACATGGACCTATGACACCTCCAAACCGCTTACCCTTTCCTGCTGCAAGCGTTTTATCTAAAAGATAGACATATTGTGCCTAGTGTGACCACATTGTGACTGCAGAAACGAGCTAAGTTCAAGCAATGGTGAAAACATGAGCTAAGTCCTGACCCAGTGCAGGAACCAGCTATGTCTAAGGTGTGGACCGACAGACTGCAAAAACAGTTAATACAGGAGTCCTAAATTAATACAAAATTTGCCAAGTTGAAGCTGCAAACCAATTCTATAGTAAAGCTAACTAGATCCTGACTGCAAAACGAATATAGTCTGGACTCGGAGTAAAAACTGTTCTAAGTCCTGATTCGGTGGAAAGGCGTTCCTCCTCATATAGTCCAAAACCAGCTAAATTCGACGGCAGAGTGAGCTGGCTCGTGTTGGACACAAATGTTCCATACAAAATGTAGTGTTGTCTAGGATTAAAACGGACAGACAAACTACCCTGAGGATGGCAAAGGTGAAACATTTTAATATGGGAGGCTAAAAGAAAAGTCTATTAGTAGTCTTAAACTGTAAATCTTGGTTTTATAGAGTTAGAAGAGAGGCTAGGATCCAAGATATGCCTATTTTTGCTGTGTAAATTGGTATCTCTTTAATTTGGTATCAATTTCTGCGTACATATGCGTAATAAGGCCCTGTTCAGCATTATCCCAGTATTTAACCAAACCTAACTTACAATTATTCAAATTTGTCTTTATTCACTATGCAAATAATATTAATTAAAAATTGCTAAAAATTTGCTTAATTTTATAAGAAAATAATTTAAGGAATATCTTTTGGCAGGCACCATGATGAAGACCACGCAAACCTATTGAACTCAATGTGGCTCATAGCAATAACGTTTTTAAGTGTCGGCTACGGTGATATTGTTCCAAACACATACTGTGGAAGAGGAATTGCAGTGACGACTGGTATAATGGTAAGTAATTGACAACTTATTCGGGTTTTGTTATTCTGCGGCGGGGGAGAGAGGAGGCTAGCATCTACAATTACGTGTTTTTAAATATATTAACCAATTACAAAATGATTGAATATTCACCACCGTTGTAAAAGAAAGTTTTTTTTTATAAAATAATTTTCTTTAAGCAGCAGTCCAATCATTTATCAGTGGTTTCAACTCATCAATATTAGGGTTAAAGGTTCGTTGGGAACGCTCTTATATTAATTATCATTATTAACTCGTTTCCGCCAACTCGCAGATTTTTTTTGTACCTTTTTCTATATGTTTGTCAAATAATTGTATTTAATTTGTTAGCCATTTTCCGTCAATTACTTCCCAATTTTATCAGTATATGCATTTCCGATTAAGTGGAATAATACAGCATCAAAATTTCCCTTTCTTATATACTCCTTCTTGCATAAATAAAACAACATAAACAGGGGATTGCACACAGCAAACAGTATAAAACAAACACAATTATACAAGACTTAATTGCGCAGCGGTAAGAACACTTCCCCTTTTCCGTGGTAACTTAGGTTTGAATCTTGAACTAAGACAGACTTCTGTCTTAGAGAATACTAAAAACCTTTTAGTTTTAGATAAGAATAAACAGTCGAAAATAATAAATATATAAAAAAAGAATCTTTTGTTAAACTCGTTGGACTAAAAAGTAATTTTTTTTATTGAGTATCTATGAATATAAGTTAAAAGGAGGGGCATGAAAGGGACGGGACTTTGCTTAGCTTCATTTTTTTAAATCGTTTTCCTCGACCTGACAATTTTTTTCATTTATGCCCTTATAACTTACATCAATTTGATATCGACCATGAACTTGTACAAAAATGACTCATGTCTTTAATCTAATTGTATTGGTAAGACGTTGAAAAATTTGCTTACAAAGGTCCTTTGGTTTTCTGCTTCCCTTCTAGGGAAAATTCAGGAAAGCTGATATCTATTTCTTCTTTCAAAGTTTAAAAGGTTACTTTAAAAATCATATATACTAATTTGACGAGGCTTTTTTGCAATTTAAAGATAGTTGATCTACTCTGCGAATTTGGACATGCTGGCTGAACATGTCAAATTTGTGATTAAAGGTCAACTTGTTTCATATTTATCTAACTCACATGTTTTTAATATATTAAGCATGTGAAGACGTTAAAACGAATGTAACTTTATATGAAATAATTTTTATTCGACATTTTTTTTGGCCTTATTAAATATGGGCTTGTGCAATATGTTCCTTTGTACATTCTGATAATTAAAATCATGTAAGGAATTTAAATATGTATACTTGGTGGAAAAATCGGGTTCTTAACAATCCCAACTAACCCTTCCCTAAAATGCCTAATTTTCAAACGAAAGGTAGGTATCTCTTTCTACGTTTGACATGATTGTTTATTTAATTTCTGTTCGTTTTTGGTTTTATTTTTTTAATAGTAATTTCTGGTATTTTTTAGTTTGAATTATTATAGGAATTTCTTTCTGCTGGTCTCAAGTTTAATATGGCTTTTTACTTTTCTTTGAAAAACTTTTTTTTTTAATTTTTTTTTAAATTAATACAAAAAAATAGCCAAATCCTGACTCGGTGACAGAATGAGTAAGGAGAGACATTGCAAGTTTTGTAACAGGGTGGAAAAACGGGGGAATTCCTGATTAAAATTAAGAGACTTAGTGCAATTAAATAAAAAGAAAACGAGTTTTTTCAAGTGAAAAACTTAAAACAAACAGAAATTATAACGTATATGAGAGGGATCACCCCCTCGTCAATACCTCGCTCTTTATGCAAAATTTTGAATTTAGTCCCAGTTCTTTAAGAATGACTCCTGAATCACAAAGTCCATTTTATTAGAATAAATACCTCTCTTAAAGTACTAAAAAAAAACTTTAGCGTAAAGAGCGAGATTTTGACGAGGGGAAGACCCTCATCATATACGTAATAATTTCTGTTCGTTTTAAGTTTTAATATTACTCCTAACTTTCAGTTGAAAAAACCTGTTTTTTTTATTTCTAATAATTTTTAAAGAAATCTGGCTCAACATCCATTTTAAATTCTATTTCCCCGTGAGAGATTCTTCAATGGAAAGATCATCCGATATACCCCCCCCCAATGAAAATACAAACCCCCCCCCCCCCAAAAAAAAAAAAAAACGTCTGTATGCTTCCCAAAAAGGAATACTATATGTAAACAATGGGGAAAGTTCATAACATGCAGCCCTTCCCACTGGGACTGTGGGGGGCTATGTCATCCTCAAAAACATAGTTATTACATTTTTGGACTATGCAGAACAACATGGCTATCTCAAAATTTCGATGGTGCGAAACTCAAAACGAGCAGAAATTAATCTGAGTAGGGTTCTAAACCCTATGTTTTCTAAAAGCCAGAATATAATTTGTACTTTACGGAAAAAATTCAAATGAATTTACTGAAAAAAATGTGCATTGTCATTTTAATATACATATGCTGATATTTATTCCTTAAAATCTGAATTAATTTTTGAATGCTTAAAGTTATTAAGTGAAAAAATTTTAGAGAATTTTTTCAGTAAAGTACAAATTATATTCTGGCTTTTAGAAAGCATAGGGTTTAGAACCCTACTCAGATTAATTTCTGCTCGTTTTGAGTTTGACTTATTTTAATTTCTGTTTGTTTTGGGTTTCATTTATTTGTTGACACTAATTTGTCGTAGTTGTATGCTTGGTAGATTATTTTATTCTATTTTTGTTCATTTTTTGTTTAATAGAGTTTTTACTTTTTTTTAACTTATTTTGTGCAAATTTTTTTTTATTAATTTCTATTCGTTTTATATTGACATAGTCTTTTTCAGGGAGAAAGACTGAGCCTCTTCTGAAGTTAAACAACCATCATAAGAACCTTAAATACCCCCTGGGCATAACTTACAACCCTTGCCCCTAATCTCTGGGGTTTGTTTCAAACCCAAAAGCCTTGTTATATGATATTCAGACTATTTTGAATAGAATGACTATCTCAAAATTTCTATTAGACGCATTTCAGGACAATATGACGTGTGTGTAGAGGGAGGGGGTAGCTGCCCTCTGATCACTTTGACTCTTAAAAAGAACACTAGATCGTCTGATTACCAACCCAATGAGCCCTTTCGAAGTTTATATGACCACACTTTCTATAAAAACCCTATATGTCCCCAGGGCATAACTTACAACCCTTACCCTGAGGGCTGGGGGGCTTTGTTAATCCTCAAAGACATAATTTCCAGACCTTTCTGATAGGCTGCACAAAATGGCTATTTAAAAATTTGGATTGCAATGGTTTGGGGAAATGAAAGGCGTGGAGGGTGGCATTTGCCCTCTGATCCCTTTCAACTAATAAAAGATGCACTATTCCACTCAATTTCCGATCGAATGAGCCCTTTTTGAAGCTTCTACGACAAAACTTCCTACTAAAACCTTATATGCCCTAAGGGCAAAATTTACGACGCTTGTCCTGAGGGCTATGGGGGGAGGGTTGCCATCCTCAAAGAAATAATTTCCAGACCTTTCAATGACGTTGAAAAAAATGGCCATATCAAAATGTTGATCGGAAGTGTTTGGGAAAATGCTGGGCGTTGGGGGGGGGGTGTTATTCTTCCTTCGATTACTTTCGACTATTGAAAAGGGTAATAGCCGTCTCAATTTCCAATCGAAAGAACCATTTTTGAAGTTTTTACAACTACACTTTCTATAAGACATTATATTCCCCCAGGGCATAACTTACAACCTTAGCCCTGAGCGCTGTAAGGGTTGTCATACTCAAAAATATGATTTCTGACCCTTCAACTACGTTCAACAAAATGGCTATATCAAAATGTTGATCAGAAGGGTTTGGGGAAATGATGGTCGTGAGGGTGGGCAGTCGCCCCCCGATCACTTTTGACTATTAATAAGGGCACTAGCCCTCTAGATTTCCAATTGAATGAGTTCTTTCTGAAGTTTCTGCGACAACGCTGGCAAATACCTAATTTCTAGAACTTTCAACTACGTCGAACAATATGTCTGTCTCAAAATTTTGATTGGATGTCTTTGGGGAAATGGTGGGCATGAGAGGGGCTTTAGTTGCCCTCCAATCATTTTCGACTATTAAATAGTGCACTAGCCCTTTCAATTTCCAATCAAATGAAAAATTTTTGAAGTTTCTACGAACACTTTCTATAAAACCTTATAAGCCCCCAGGGCAGAACTTACAACCCTTGCCCTGGCCCCTGAGGGCTGTGGGGAGAGTGTCATCCTAAAATACAGAATTTCCGAACCTTTCAACTATGTTCAACAAATTGTCTATCTTAAAATTTTGATTGGATGTTTTTGGGGAAATGGTGAGCGTGAGAGGGGGGTTAGTTCCTTTGAATTTCCAATCGAATGAGCTTTTTTGAAGTTTCTACGACAACGCCTTCTATAAAACCTTATATGCCCCCAGGGCATAACTTAAAACCCTTGCCCTAAGGGCTATGGGGGAGTGTACTCCTCAAAAACATGTTTTCTATCTGGAAATCAACTACGCTCAACAAATGGCTATCTCAAAATTTTTATTGGATGTGTTTGGAGAAATGATGGGCGTGGGAAGGGAGCTAGTTGCGCTCCAATCACTTTTGACTATTAAAAAGGGCACTAGCCCTTTGAATTTCCAATCGAATGAGCTTTTTTGAAGTTTCTACGACAACGCCTTCTATAAAAACCTTATATGCCCCCGGGGCATAACTTAAAACCCTTGCCCTGAGGGTTTTGGGGGAGTTTCCTCCTCAAGCACATATTTTCTATCTTAAAATCAACTACGCTGAACAAAATGGCTATCTCAAAATTTTGATTGGATGTGTTTGGGGGAATGATGGGCGTGGGGGGAGGCTAGTTGCCCTCCAATCACTTTCGACTATTAAAAAGGGTACTAGCCCTTCGAATTTCCAGTCGAATGAGCATATTTTGAAGTTTCTACGACAACGCCTTCTATAAAACCTTATATGCCCCCAGGGCATGACTTAAAAACCCTTGCCCTGAGGGCTGTGGGGGAGTGTCCTCCTCAAAACATATTTTCTATCTGGAAATCAACTACGCTGAACAAAATGGATATCTAAAAATTTCGATTGGATGTGTTTGGGGGAATGATGGGCGTGGGGGGGGGCTAGTTGCCCTCCAATCTCTTTCGACTATTAAAAGGGCACTAGAACTCTAAATTTCCAATCGAATTAGCCCGTTTTGAAGTTTCTACGACGACCGCTTCCATATGAAGTCCCCTGCTCTAAAGGAAAAAAATAATACATAGTACATTGTGCCAACATCGTTCTTATATGTCCTCAGGGCATAACATGAAACCCTTGCCCCGAAGGTTGTGGGTGAGTGTCCTCCTCGAAAACATATTTTCTATTTGGAAATTAACTATGCTGAACACAATGGCTATCTCAAAATTTTGATTGGATGTGTTTGGGGGAATGATGGGCGTGGGAGGGGGCTAGTTGCCCTCCAATCACTTTTGACTATTAAAAAGGGCACTGGTCACTCCAATTTCCAATCGAATGAGCCCTTTTAGAAGTTTCTACGACAACTTTTTCGATACGAAGTGCCCAGCTGAAGAAAAAAAAACACATTGTGCCCACATCGTTCTTTACTTAGGCAGCGCTAGCGCGCTGCCTATGATATAGGACCGCTTTCCCTAGGACAGCGGGTTGGTGTCAACTCGGGTAGTTTGCTTATTTTGTCTTCTGGCATTTGTGAAGAAAATTGCTATCTCGTAAATTTTCATCTGATAAAGGGTTCTATGTTATTCCATTTCAAATCGAATGACTACTCCCTCCATGTATAGTGGCCGGTGCAAAGTATTTGACCTTTTTTTACGTCACTGATGAGATCTATTTGGGCAGGGAGGTAATGTTTTTCCCTACCACTGTTAATGCGCTATTAGCCAAAGACTTAAGGATATAATTTTAGATCGGATATGGGCAAAAGTTTTGGCCTCATTTTTTTGGAGGGGGAGGAGTGTCCAGTAATATTTTTGTCCATTAGGTCCCCCTTGATCCAAAGCTTACAGCCTTAAGTTTTAATCTTATCAGGGAAAAAATGTTGTACAGCCAGTTTCAAAGCCCACCTAGCCCCTTCTCCCGTCTTCCGACGGGAGAACCTATTTAAAAGTTCCCGTCTTCTGACCTATTTAAAAGTGCAGTGTTGACGGAATTCGATGCAACAGAATGTCCTTATGGAGCAAATGTAATCTAAAAAGGGGTAAAATGCAATTTATCTTTTTGTGAGCCATGATATGAGACTAAAAAGCTCCAGATCTTGTCCATCTTTTGTTAATTAATATTCGAATGTTTCGTCAAATAAAATTATCCACAATCAAGTTCTGTAAAGCACTTTTGGACTTGACGCAACTCCTTCCACATGCAAAAAGGTAGTTCCATATCTAGGAGGCCAAGGTCCCAAATTTACTATTAGATAATTTCTTATGGTTTCACAATGTTCCACATTGGAACATTCAACATGTTCCACAGCATTTTTTCGAATCCCTCCCTCGCCGTAAAACTAATTCTGGACAATATTTTGAATTAAATAATACAGTAATAAAATACTTACTTCATTAAGATCGGGGGAGGGGGGGTTATTTGCTAGATTTTAAAAGTTGCTTCCAGTCTAACTTCCTCCATGCCTCTTTCCCTCCTCCTTAATGTTTGGGAATACCGATTGGCTATTTGCCAAAGTTTGCGTTTTTTTATTGGCATTATTTGACATTCTAAACCATCTATTGACAAGAAATAAATACAGGAAACCACACTTTTTTCTATTTATAGAAATAAGCTAGGCTATAACAGCAATACTAGGCTATAATAGCAAAATTTTTACTTCATTTCGTTCCACAAATAGCTAATAATTGAATTTTAAGAATTGATTTCAGTTTAACTACAACCAAGCCCCCTTACATAGCCGTCCCTCAAATTACCTGGGTATGCTATATACCCAGGCTGGGCTAGACATATGCTGGGCAAGCATACTCTAAATCCCAAAGTTTACTAGTTGTGTTGGTTTGCGTTATTCTTTAGTTTTTTTTTTTTTTTTTGTTTTTTTCATCAACAGTTGGCTCATAACTCCAATTTATCCTAGTTAAAGAAAAAAAAAATCAGTTTTTATCATTTTTTATTTTTTAATTTTTTATCATTAGCCTACAACTCAGTTCAGACATTAGGGGAAGGCTATGGAACTTAGTAATCTCGAAACAACTTTGGAAATTCAATAAAAAAAAATTCCTGAACGCAAAGAAATAAGAATTTTGTTATTAATCTTTAGTTCGGAAAAGAGGATGACTTGCGGTATTTTTCAAGATACAGTAAATAATGACTACTAATGAGGCATTTTTACAACTTTTTTCATTTTGAGGACACAGTAGAGGGAGGGGAAGGGCCTGTGAGAAATGTATTATCCCGAGACTGTCGTGACTCTCGGCGGCCCTTTGGATACGCTTGTAAATTCGACTGGGAGTTTATAAACTCGATATCATAGTTATTTCAAATTCAGGGTACCTATGGTGAGAGGCATCACGTACGGAGGACCTGCCTCCAATCTGTTGTATTGGCCCAGTTGATAAAGAATTGAGATTGGGAAATTAGGGAGTAAAGTGTTGTAATTTTACGGCAATTTCATTGTTTTTGCTTCAGTCTAGTCTATTCGTAAAATGACCAGCCTGTCTTCAATATTACCCACTCCCCCTCCACCAACATTGCGGATAGTGACACTTAACAGGGAAATGGATTTTTTGATAAAAAAAAAAGCATAAATCATTAAAACACATGTTTTCAGGAAAACATAATTGGAATTCGAAAAAGCTAGAGTAATACATTACGATGATATTTTTCCTTTGAAAAAAAAATTAATTTAAAGAATAGATGAAATTTTTCTCAAAAAAATGCTGTATTATGTAATAGATTTAGACAACATATTTTATTGGGACTTAAAATCGATGCTTCATGTTGTAAATATAAAAATATTATCTTTTCAATGGATCTCCCCGATCAATGGACAAGTTGGCAAATCAACAAAATTTACGGGAATGTCGAGGAAAATGAATTCCCTGCTTGTCTATTTTCCTGCTTGTCTGCAAATAAAAGTTCAAGGAAATAGCGATGATTTTGAAGGTACAGACTAGCCTTTTTATTTGCAATAAAAAGGAAAGAGATGTGTCTCCAAAAGGGGAAAAATATAAGTTTCAGTTGTTTGGTAAGCTCCAAGGAAGGAATATATCTTTCTTCATCAAGGGGTAACAAATTTGGGAGGCTTTCCAAGTAGCCAATCTTAGAGAAAAATAGACAACGCTTTGGAAAAGTCATTTAAGGAATTCTGCCAGCCATTTCGGTACCTATTGACAAAAGAACGCTGTTCTAGATGCCGAATGTGATATCAAATGTGTAATATAAGACCAAATCAACTGCTAACACAAAAGAGAATGGTGACGCTAAATTCAATAGTTTGTTGGAAATATTCGTTTCAATTCCCAAACAGAGACAGGAAAAGGCTGAAGTTCTCATTCCATATATTAATCAATCTAGAAGCTTACTTTTGTAAAAGAGAATATTGGA
This sequence comes from Artemia sp. Kazakhstan ARC1039, assembly GCA_029168905.1. Taxonomy (NCBI): domain Eukaryota; kingdom Metazoa; phylum Arthropoda; class Branchiopoda; order Anostraca; family Artemiidae; genus Artemia; species Artemia sp. Kazakhstan ARC1039. Next base: position 9,716 of record JAQQPU010012299.1, on the reverse strand, counting down.
GCTATTGTAGACATAGACATGTATATTGTTGAAGTTCTGTAGTGCAATATTTATCTAATAAAAATATAAGCCAACTGTAATATCCCAACCAGAACCATTTTACGTAATCGTTTATATTAAAACAAAACAAAGAACTCGAATCTGAAAGGGGGAGGGGGTGTTTCTCCAGGAATCCTCCTGTTTCTCCCTTAAGATTTGTCTTAGAAATACTTTTTCTAAATATAAAGGAAAGATTTGATATTTTGCTTGTTTTGATTGTTGACGTTGCCTTTTAATTAAAAGAAAGCTTCAAACCGCAAGTATGAGACTTTAAGATTATTTTTGCATCTGGTGTGATTTTAAGGTTGTTTTTGGTCGATAAATTCGGAAAAGACACTTGTTATTCAAATTACAGTTTTACCATAATTTCTTACATTTTCGTGGAGTTTACATCTACGTACCTACTTTCAGAGTGTGGAAGAGGGGCTTCTGGCCAGTGCGCCATGGAATCAAGGTGTTAAATTTTTTTCATAGTCCCTTAAATGTTCCGTAGTCTTTTATATGCCGCATGTTTCTTTTAAGTAGCCTGTATAAGCAGTTATCGCAAGATCTTCAACGTTCATGATTCAGCAGTCAAGATTGAGCCTTGCACCATCTATAATCACAACTCAGTGCTCTTTTCTTGCTTAGTTTGTTTACTCATGGAAGATTTTTCTTTTTGTTTTATCTAAGGAAATCATGTTTTATAAATTGTGTTTCATATAATTCTCTTTTTTTACATGCCTTGCGTAAAAACAAGCAAATTATATGAAGCGCGCTGTCCATAATTTCCTTAGACAGAACAAAAAGAACAAATCTTTATTCAGTTCAGAGGCTAAACATCAAAATAAACCCAACTTCTTTCAGAAAAAGACGCAGCTCGATCGTGACTCTGGACAGTGGAACATTTTGGGGGTGTTAGCCCTACTCTTATTTGTTACAATTTCTGTTTAATTTGATTATTCATTTTAGTTTATGACTGCATATAATTCATTTATTCATCCTTAGCATTATCTGCTATCCTTAGGTTTGATATATGTTTGTTTTGGGTTTCATTTATTCATTGACAGTAATTTCTGTTCGTTTTAAAATTGAATTTTTATTTGAGTTTATGTCTCTTTGTCTTATATTTTGACATGGCCTTTACTTTTCTTTAAAAAACTCCTGTTTTGGAAACCGTTGTGTTTAGCCAATCACTTAAAATACCAAAAGCTGTTATGCTTCGTTTCGATGTACAATGGAAACTAAGAGAACCAAATTAAAACATTTTTATCAACATACCTATCCTTCAACAGAGCTTTATATGGTATCTGGAAATATGAGTATGGAATACGGAGAATTGGTTTTGGCACATAATACAACCCCCCCCCCCCCACTAAAAAAAGTCAATTTTTTGTATAACGTGGGAACCGATTTCATTCAACCTAACAGGGTTAGTATCTATGGATTGAAAAAAATAAATAAAAAGCGGAAGACAAACTGAAAAATAGCGAGCGGAGGAACTTTTTTCGGACAGGGTGGGGGGGGGACTTTTTTCAGACATGTTTTTCAGCCTTTCCCTGTTTTTGCAGGGGGAGGGGTTTTCGGAAATATTTTTCTTTATTTGCGGGGGGGGGGGGGATTTATGCGGGGGGAATACACATAGAACCGTTTATTTTTAGAATGCCCAAATTTCTTTACATGTTAGAAATAAAAGAGTTCAAATTGGAATTTAGAAACTTTAGGGGCAGATTTGATTTTATGAGCATTCATTATAACCAATATAGCTGTACTTTCCGTTTTTTGTGAGGAAGGCATTTTAGCGGGCATAAGTCCGTATCCAAGGGATGAATTAAGGATTAGACCCCAACCCCCCCTCCCCCGAAAAAAAGTATTTGCCTGAATCTGAAAAACGGAACTAAATGCATATAAATATATTTTTTATGGTTTTTTAAAGTATCTTATATCCCCAACCCCGACTCCAAAAAAGAAATCCAGGATACTGCCCAGAGCGGATACCATTTGGAAGTTGCTGAAACTCTCTAACTACTTAATTCATACAACAGTAACAAATAATATTGTGTTGCAAAGAATTTAGTCGATTTTTTGATTAAACGAATCAAATATCCTTTTATTTTATTTTAAAAAGTTAAAATTATTTTATACAATTTTGCTATAAAGGGAATAGACTAAATGCAATTATTTCACAAATGATTTCAGCTAGAATTGCCTTTCATAGTACCTATCTTTCTGTCTTGTATTTTTACTGGATTTTGTTTTTCATTCAGCCCATTATTTAGCATTCTCATTGATCTTGGAATTCAACTAGTTCTTTACTAGATTGCGCGTATTTCTGCAGTATGGTTAGGTCATCTTATTAAGATTTATTTCCCTGCATAGTTGTTAATTTTTGACGTTCTATAAGATAAAAGACGATGAAAAGTCTTTATTTTGTATTGTACTATCGGATACGTCTGTATTATAAGTGGTACATCTATTTTTAGGGCGCAGGTTGTACAGCTTTGCTTGTTGCTGTCGTATCAAGGAAGTTGGAATTATCCCGGGCAGAAAAACATGTGCACAACTTCATGATGGACACGCAGCTAACTAAAAGAGTAAGTTTCCATTTGTTTTTTCTTGCAAAATCAATACTCATTCGATTGTACTCAAATATGGTCAGTCTACTAATAACAATTGATTCAAACGCCTCAACAGTAATATGGTTTGCTAGCAGATGCAAACCATAATAATAATAATAATCTGTATTTAAAGGCCTTTTAAAACCATGTACAAAAAAGACAAATGCTAAAGAAAAATTAAACTCCATTTGACATCCTTCCCTTCAATATAAAATTTCCTACTGCCACAATATAACGGGGAGACCCAAACCTTATTAACCCACGAAGCAGCCTATCTTCCCCTTCTTGGATAATTGATCCCTTTAAATAAGAAAGCTGCTTACACCGGGCTGTTGTTCCTAAAGGGAAGAATATACACAAATTAGGAGAAACAATTAGTAAAACTTGACAACAAACGTTTTACTTCTGCCTTATGTTTCATAAATACTATGCAGTTTCTGTTTTTAGGATCTGGATCTGGCCCATTTTTTTAATCAGAATGTTTTTATGAAACTCGGTTCTTACCTGCCGCTTTTAAGGCTTTGTGTGTCCCCTCGGTTTGTCATGAGTTTTATCACCTATTATGGGGTAGTTTCTAGACCTTGTACCTTCACACCTATACTCAATTAGATTCATCTTTGACCTTTTGTCTGTTGCCAAGTTATACACGGTAGATGCATTCAAACTGATGGTCCTATAACATCGGGAGAGGGCTCATCCTAACAAACATTAAAATTCCGAAGACCTTTTAAAGGAACCAAAAACATTTAGTCATTTTTATGATGAATTTTTAGTTTAGCCTCATTTTTACTAGAACCTTAATAACGGCTCTGCTACGGTGCGTATGTTATTTATTTTTAGTGGAGTTTAAGTTTTTTTGTGTTTTTGCCTTTTCTGTTGACTTGCATATACAAAATAGATATTATATACTTGCCCAAAATCTTGCTTGGGGTTTAATTTATGGAAACAGCTCTAAAATAAACCACTTATTGGGCTGATTGTTACTGTGCAATAAAATTCATAGATAGTGCTGTAGTTGAAATGACTGGGCTTATTTTCCATGCTTAAATATCGGCTACTCCCTAGTAAATCTGTACAACTTATGACAGCATAAAAAAATTGTTAACCTACCAGAACAAAATGCTGTTTTGGTACTTATTAAGAATCCAATAAACACGCGAGAAAGACCGCATCAAAATCTCAAAGATGCTATATGAAAAACAGGTTTTCGCTGCCTAGTGAAGTATTGCTCACTCCGTGACAAACTACTACTACTACTACTACTAACAACTCACCGCAGCACCAAGCCGCCTGAGGCCAACATAGCTACGCACGATCCTCCTCCACCCAAATCTATTCAAAGCCTCCCTTTTTACACCCGCCCACGAAGTTCCCATTTCCTTTAAATCTTTCTTTATGACGTCCTCCCACCCCAGACGGGGACGACCTGCTTTCCGTTTAGCCCTAGATGGTTGGCCGAAAAGAACAATCTTCGGCAATCTGTCATCCTTCATCCGTACAACGTGACAAATATCTAAACTTTATTTTTTGGGGGTTGAAGGGGCAAAAAAGGTACCTCGGTTAGGTTAGGTTACGCATTTAATATATGCTATGCTTTACCCCCACCTCACCCCACCCCCCAATATATAGCCCAAATTTGCTCATAAACTATTATATATTCATCCTATTTTGTTTTATATCATTAGCATTGATGAAACTTCACTTCTCGCGTGTTCATCAGATTCTAAATAAGTACCGTTGTGTTGCTTTTTTTTTTACTGTAGGCCATCTGTTTCAAATATTTATTGGTAGTAGTAAGCTAATGAAAAATTTATTTTCTAAGGTTTGAATGTTTTGAAGTGGCATGACAACAATGATCGATGGTATATTCTGATTAAATTTTTGGTTTCAAAATAAAACACTAAATCAAGAAAGTATTATCACATTTTGATAGAGAAAAACTGTGCTTATTAAAAATCAATCGTAGAAAAGTCCAAAAATTTCCAAGAACATATATTTAAAACAATATTATTTGAATAAAACTATCGCTCTTCGCAGATATCTTATTAGATATTGTAATCAGCATAAATAGGGGCATTAAAGCATAAAATACAAAATAGTCAAATATCAAGAAGTACCTTCAATTCTAAAAAAATTTCGTGTACATTCGCGAAAATGAAATATCAAGCTATTTTTGTACAAAAATTCTGCGTGACGGAAAACGTCTTATTTTATTTTGAAATCAGATACAAATTGTTATTGGTGATGCATACTATTATTCCAAATTTAGATATTTTTTCTATCCTCTCCATTTAAGCTGTTTTTTTTTTGTTTTTTTTTGCTTGTAAAAAGTAATAATAATTGGATTCTGTGGTATTAAAGATAAATCAACTCCAGTAAAATAGCTTCCAAAATGCAGGGCCATGAATTTCACAGGCTAAACTTTCTACTAACAGTAAAAACGCAAAACCAATTTGCAAATGGAAATTTAACCACTTTTTAATATTAATTAAAAAAGTTTTTTTCACAAAATAAGTTTTTCAAAAAAAAGTAAAGAACTCAATTAAACCAAAAATGAACAAAATAGAATCAAATAACCTACCAAGCATACAACTAGCACAAATCAGTATCAATAAATAAATGAAACCCAAAACAAGCAGAAATAAAAATAAATAACAGAGTCAAACTCAAAACGAGCAGAAATTAATACGAGTAGGGTTTTAAACACCATGCTTTCTAAAACCCAGAATATAATTTGTACTGTACAGAAAAAAATTCCAATGAATTTACTGAAAAAAATGTGGATTGTGAGTTTAATATACAGAGGCTGATATTTATTCCTTAAAGCCTCAATTAATTTTTGATTTCTCAAAGTTACAAAAGTGAAAACATTTAAAAGATTTTTTTTCAGTAAAGTACAAATTATATTCTTACTTTATTCGTCCTGGGGGCTGTGTGGGGTTGGTCATCCTCAATGACCTAATCTCCAGAACTTTCAACTACGTTGAACAAAATGGCTATCTAAAAATTTGGATTTTGGTTAGTTGCCCTCCAATCACTTTCGTCTATTAAAAAAGGCACTAGCCCTTTGAATTTCCAATTGAATGAGCCCTTTTTGAAGTTTCTATGACAACACTTCCAATAAAAACCTAATATGCCGCCAGGGCATAAATTACAAACCTTGCCCTGACGACTGTGGAGGGAGTGTCCTCCTCAAAGAGATAGTTTCTAGATCTTTCAACTACGTTAAACAAAATGGCTATCTCAAAATTTTGATTGGATGTGTTTCGGGAAATGGTCGGCGTGGAAGGGGTGCTAGTTGCCTTCCAATCACGTTCGACTATTAAAAAGGGCACAAGCCCTTCCAATTTTCTATCAAATGAGCCCTTTTTCAAGTTTCTACGACAACTCCTTCGATACGAAGTGCCCTGGTCTAAGACCAGCCAAAAATAAATAAATAAAAAAAATAAATAATACATTGTGCCAACAGCGTTCTTTACGTAGGCAGCGCTATTGCGCTGTCTATGATTACCTAAGAACTATGAGCACAGGCAAATTTAAATGCTTTGCTTTGACTGCTGCTCTAAAAGGAAATTAAATATTTTCAATGCGGTACAGCAATTGTTCTAATACAGTGGTGTCATTTCAAGGAAATGTAGGGAGGGATAGTGGGTCGGTTAATATGTTTTTTCAACATGTAGGGTTGGTAATTTTTTTTTCGTTTTTTTTTTCAATGGAAATCATAGGAAGCCTAAGTAAAGAGCCTAAAGCCTAAGTTTACTGCCTAAGTAAATAGCAATGTGATGTCAATATTCTTTTAATAGCCGTTTCGTCAGGAAGTAGTGGTCATAAAATCTTTGAAAATATCTCATTTAATTGGAAAATGAAAGTTCTAGTGTGCCTCTTAAGAGTCACGGTAATTGGATGAAAATCAGTACCCCTGCCATACCCCTTCCAGCTTTATGTCCTCCCTCAATATGCAAAGACATCCGATCCAAGTTTTAGATGGCCATTTTGCTCATAATTATCAAAACATTTTATAACTATTCCTCCATCGATTACATAGCCCTAACAGGCCCTGGGACAAGGACTGTAAAGTTGCCCATTGTTTACATACAGATTTTATAATTAAGAAGGGGGTATTTTTTATCATAGGTGTCCGAAAAGGCTAAGGTTTTTATTTTGAAGCCTTCAGTGGATGTTTTCAGTGAAGCCTTCAGTGTGTATCAAAGTTGCAATTTGCACTAAACGAACACATTATATGCACCCAAGTCATAAAAATGACGTGCATGTAACATCTCCTTAACGGCTAAGGGTGTTAGGTTCAAACTTTCAAAGCAAGTTGAGTTGGGATTCTGAACTAAACCTAAAGACATTGACTGGATCCAGATTGTCAGAAGGGAGTATCTTCAATATCTCAGAAATAGGTAAGGGTTGGCTATTAAGTTGAAACGTTCAGGGAATGTTGAAGGGGATGTTGAACTCAATAAGAAAACAGCGTGTGCATTCAAGTAGTCAGAAAGGTTTTGCTCTAATATCTCAGGAACAGTTAAGGGCATTAAGTTGAAAATTTCAAATGGCATTGAGGGGGCTATCGAATTAAATAAAAAGACAATATCTGCATCCAGATTGTCAAAAGGATTTATTTGCAATATCTAAAGAATAGCTAGGGGCATTAAGCTGAAACTCTCAAGACAGGTTGAGGGGGGATGTGAACAAAATTAGAAGAAACTATGTACGTCCAGGTTGTCAAAAGTGTGTATCTACACTATTTAAGGAACGACTAAAAGTCTCAAGTTAAAAGTTTCAAAGAAGATAGAAAGGAAAGAAAAAATTCATCCTCCATTAGGAAGGTGTTGGTGGAATCAAAAAACACTCTCTGTATCTAAGTTTTCGAAAGGATGTATCTGCAATATCTTAGGACCAGATGAGGGTATTTAGTTTAAACATTTTCTGGAATACTAAGGGAGGACGTTGAACTAAACCAAAAGACTCTATATGCAGCCATGTCGAAATGGCATATCTGCAATATCTCAGGAACGGCTAAGAATATTATGAATAATACTTTATTAACAAACCAACTTTCACTAGATCAAACTGCCAAATTTGTCAATTTCTGTCAGGTACATCATAAACAAAAATGTAAAATATTGTCGGTATTTCATAAACATTGTCGGTACACCATATTTTTAGTCAGGTGCATCAACATTTCTGGGTTGCAGCGGTAGCTACCAACCCAGTAAGAGACGATCAAGCCCAATGTTAAGAAATATAATAGCCCATGACTCAGATCGAAACAAAAAGTACACCATATGAACCGCCTCTTCCGAAACAAGTATATAGGAAACTTCCTGTCCCTTGGCTTGAACAGCAAGGGGAATATATTGGCTCGAAAATCAAGATAAGTGGCAGCTATTATAGCATTCTGCCTAAACGACATCTTTTTTTTTTCTTCTTTTTTTTATTTTCCACGAATAGCTTGACACTGGAAAATCGCAGGGAGTTGTTCAATGGCTCATTTTAAAGGAAACTACTAGATCTTGTGAAATTTGCAATTAAAAAAATATTTTTTTAAAATAGAATCTTTCCAGTAAAAGCTTTACAAGATTTATCAATGACATCATAATCGTCGTACATTAAGGAACAAACTGTAGCACATAGTAACTGAAGTAATAAAAGGAATCATTTTATGCATGATTATTTTAATTATATTTCTTAAGAAACTTCCATAAGTTTAAATTTTCAATATCGGGAATCGAACTCGAGCCCACTGGGTGAGAGCCAGCTATCCCAACCCATAGACCATTTAGGATATATGAAAATATCTGATTAATGATGTATATCTTAAATAAAAAATTATGGACTTAGTTAGCAAAAAATTATGATTCTTTGAGGATCGTCTCTAACTATTCCAAAGAAGAAAAAGCCGTAGACTTTTTCCTGTTTTTAATCAGGTGTCTTTATAATTGGTATACATCCGGGTGTCAGTGGTAGCTAGCAACCTAGTAAGAGACGATCATTTTCTAATATTTCAAACAGTTTGTGGTAGCGAACTGTATAGTAAGAGCGACTGTTCTCAATAATAACCGAAACTCTAAAAAACGGATTTTTATACCAATAGATACATTAAAAGAATCAGATTCTTGTGCTAATTTTAAATATATAAGTTTCATCAAGTGTAAAGTTACCCATCAAGTAACGAGTCTGAGAAAATTTGCCTGTCTTCGAAAAAGGGTAACACCCCCTAAAAGTCATGGAATCTTAATAAAATCCTACCATCAGATTCAGCGTATCAGAGAACCTTGCAGTAGAGGTTTCAAGCTCCTATTTGCAAAAAATGTGAAATTTGGTATATTTTGCCAGAAGAAAGATCACGAATACGTGCTTATTTGTTTGTTGTTTGTTTTTCCCAGGGGTGTACCTGGGAAAACATATTTGATTTTTGAAGAAAGTCCAATTTCTAACGCCGGTTGTCGACTAAATTATCATATATGACGTAATAAGTGGTGTGACGTAATATCTAACACCGATCTTGTACTAATAACAATATGTGACGTAATGAGTGACGTGACGTAAAAAATTGAAAAAAATCAATTTCTATTTATTTTAGTTTTCAGTTAAGAATCGCTTAAGTTATAAACTGCAAAAATATTTATGGTATCTGAGCAGTAATTTTAAAATAAACTAGAAATATACCTGAAAAATTTAAAACTAGTTTCATTTTTGTTAAGTTTTTGGTACTCGATACGTGACTTAAACACGAACTGTTTGATAATATTTATTTCCAAATGAAAATTATTAATTGGAATGGTTTCACAATTAAGAAAGAAGAAACTTAAGGAAAAATAAATATATGAAAGTCGAGCTAAACAGGTTACTGGCAAAAGGAAAAAGAACTATGAGAAAAACAAGGATGCTCTCAAATTGATTGCCATAAATAGATATAAGCAGGATGAGAAAGCAGCAGCTATAGACAAACGTCCAGTTTTAAAAAGATATAAAACTGACGAGGAGTTTCGTCAGAATTGCATCAATTCATCAAAGAACAAATAAAGAAATGATGAGGCTTATCGCCTGAATACTATCAAGGCTGCATCAATC
>JAQQPU010012298.1:10407-26268 GCA_029168905.1 Artemia sp. Kazakhstan ARC1039 | reverse complement strand
CCACTCGGCCTGTTTTTTTGGTGCCACTTTGGGTGGCAAAATAGTGTCAATTTTGGATAAAAAGTGTCATTTTCCAAAAATTTGCCGCTCGCGACGCCTCGCGTCGCTCGCGCTCATATCAACAAGCTTTTCATATTAAAAATATTTGCCAATCCGCTTGGGATCATCCCAGCGTCGTTTCCCGCAGCTTTAAATTCTCCAACATGAAATGTCGTATCTAATGCCATCTATAAACTATAAAAAAGAAATTTTGATTTTACTTAATCGGTGCTGATTTCGGGCTTTGCGCAGCACTTCCACTCTTCTCAACTTTCCAGCCCCCCTCCTAAAAACCCGTTAAAACACAAATGGTGCTTACTGTATAAAATGGGAGCTCGTCCCTCAGAGTACTTTCTTCTCTTTTATTTCTGAGCTGCCTTTATTCTTATCGTGAAAAAGGAACGGAAAAAGAAAAGAGGAAAAACCTTCAGTTTTTTTCTTTTGAGAAAACAGAAAAAAGAGACAGCAATACTCGTCTACATTTAAAGTTTTTCATCCAGTTTTTCCAAAAAATAGATTATCTGGATTATTAAAGTGCATTCAGGTGCTTGAAACTTTTCTTTTCTCCGAAAATGCTGTAGAGAATGCCACGAACATAGATAGTAGCTATTGATGACCCTATGATAAACAAAACCAATAGTGGCTCAGACTCTAACTCTTCCAAATAATTTATTTGGCAAAAACTAGTGAAAAAACAATAAGACAGCTATATCATCTAATCTATTTATCACAACCTGAATAGAATAAGTTTCACGAAAACTCTCGCCTCTCCCAATAAATTTTTCTTTTTGATGTCTCCAGGGACTAGGGCATAGGAACATTTTACTAGCATTTTAAGTATCAATATGAAAGCACCTTTATAATAAAAAATGAGCATTTTGTGTATCAGCGTGAAAACACATTTACAATCAAATATTAGTGGGAATAAAATAAATAAAATGAGGAAGTGCGTCCAAATTCAATTTATGTAATGATGTAACATGAATTTAAGTAAGAAAAAAAAAAGTGAAATTAGATTGTGATTTTGCTAATGATTGCATAGGATTAAAGATAATGGAAGTTTTGGTATCAATTTTTTTTTAGAATGATGATTATGCATGAATATTAATTTGTCCATTGCCAAGAGTTCAAAGAAAAAATATAAAAAATATGAACGGAAATGTTAGAGCGCATTTTTGCGTCACTGGCCCAGTCACTGAACAGGTCACTAGATATTCTTGTGGGACACCAGTGAGCTCAGTGGATGTTTTTGTGTTGCTGAGTCGTTGTGTGATGTCACCAGTGAGCTTTTCAGTCACAGGGCTTTAAGAGCTCGAGTCACGGAAATCGATGTCAAGATGCGCAAAGTTAAGCAGTCACTGGCCCAGTGACTGGTTAACATAGTAACAGCTATTAACATAGTGGCGCAAAAATACACTCTTAGCTTTTCTTTCTCTTTTCGTCTTTGAATTGTAGTCCACACTCAACTAATAAAACATAAAATTGAATTCGGACCCACTCAAGAATTGCAAACTGCTTGACTGACTTATCGTCTATGAGCCTACAAATTATTGGAACAACACAAAATAGTTGAACTAAACAACTGAAAACCACTGAAGGCTTCTCCACCACATTGCAGTTAAGTGTCTATCTCTGTCCTCTTCATTGCCAAGTATTTCGTACCGAAGATCACTGGATGATCTTCGCTTATCAGTGATAAGAATATAAAAATTTCTCACGCACAGGTAGAGACAAACACGTTTATGTTTTTCACCGCACAGAAAGATTCTTGCATCCAATAATTGCCGAGCGCGGAGTTAAGATAAGAATCTTAACTGACAGAAAAAGGATATCGATGCATATCTACATTGACAGTTTTCCTTCCGGTTTTTTGTCTGAAAAAATTCTTTTTTTGTAAAATAGTGCTACTTAGCAAAAAAAGTGCCACTTTTGCTAAAAAGTGTCCTAATAGTGTCAAGTGTCCCAAAAAGTGCCATTAAAAAAAAGGTTTCAAAAGTGACACTAATGTGTCACCGGTGGCAACCCTGAAAGTTATTTTGATCAAACCAAACGAAATATAGCAAAGTAGAGAAAAACCGTCGAAAAAATGTGTTAGCCCATGGTTGCCTGCCCACCAATGGGTTCTAAACCGTAATAGGGGCAATATTGGTTCCAATTTCTGACTGAATGAATGGTTGGTTACAATGTTTGACCACCCTCCCCCCCCCAAAAAAAATCCATCTCCAACAACATTACAAAAATACATATAAACTAATTTGTTATGCATTTTGTTAAGATTTTTGGTACCCCACCCGGAAAAAATGACCCCCGCCCCAGTGGCGTATTTAGAGAGGGGATGTCCAGACATGGACACCTGGATAAGCACGCATTGATGGTTCGCTTAAATTTTGCGGAAATTCATGCGGATTTAGCAATCCGTGCGGAAATTCCGTCCGTTTTCGTGCTAGAAAAAATCTCTAGCTTTCTGCAACGTTTTGGTCAAATCAGGATGGAATCTTGGTTAGGTTTTTAAATGAATAAAACCATGAGCATGGATTTTCAAAAACTGCACGATCTTATAACTTTTGTTCAAGGCTACTCCAGCTTGTATGATCCTGCGCGCCCAGGCTATAAACAAAACTTAGAGAAACGGTGTCATTTGGGTCTCAATTTCTCAACAGCTTTCAGAAGAGGGTAAGAACATAAGTCACGCTGTTGCGATAATTTGAAATCTTTGCCTTAAAACGCAGCGTTATTTTAGCCATAGTTCGAACAGAAACGGACGGATTTCCCCATGGATTTCCACAATGTGTAAACGAACCATGAACTTACTGATCCTTTTGCAGCACTAGAGGCACCTGAAGCATCTTCATACGCCTAAGATACAACACATAAAATTTCTCTTTGGGGTAAAAATTAGCCAATTAATAAAGCCATCATCAAACTTGAAAATCCAAAGTGTTTTTCTCCACTTAGCCTTAATGTATTTACAGTAATCCCTGGTCCGCACTCATTAATATGGATGACACCGATGATTTTGAAACTATCATCGTACTAGAAGACCTCATAGCATCTGGGCATCGAATGAACAACAAGCAAGCAGGGGCAGATCTATCACACGTTCGTATCGCACTGGATGCCCTAGCGCAATATCATGCTGCAGGCATCGCTTTTCTCAGAAAATATGGAAAACCCGCACCTCATATGAAGTGGTTATCTGAAATTACGATAATGGAAGTAAACCCTCAATACATGTTTGGAAAGGTTAGCTTTATTTTATTTGAGCTATTTATTTATTCTCTGTTATTGTTTTGCAGAACGAAAGTTGAACTATTTCTTTGTTTCGCCAAATTTCAATCTATAACTCCCTGTAGAATCAGTACTTTATTTACTCTAGCTATTTACATCTCGAGCAAAATTTTAAAAGAGGCCAAAGTTATTTGGAGTCGAGCCCAATGAATAAAATACCTCGATGTGGGTAAATATTCAATTCGCTTCTGTCTTGAATTAGAGTTGAAAATGTGTTTATTTGGTCGGCAAAACAGTGGTTAAACCTCTTTTTGCACCTTCGAGAAATCCAAAAATCCTGAGAAGTCCACCATCCTATATATTTTTTTTAAATATAATATTTCAAAAAAAAAACTAGAGATCCTGAATCCGAAAAATCCAAAAAATTTTTTCTTTCGAGCGCTGTAGGCTGAATATTATTAAAACCAGTAAAACCGGGAAATATAGATGACTCCAAGCCTACTACAGAGTTTGCTAATTCTACCTCTGGAGGCGTAGGCTAATTTGTTATGAGGTGGGAGCAACCACCCCTCCTAGACCTCAGTTTACTCCCAGGCCCTAGTTTGCCCTCTCTCCCCCCAGTTGAAATTTAGTTTCTCCAAAAATCTTGTCAAAACTAAGATAAGTGTGCATAATTCAAGCAGTCACAGAAACGAGTCGTTACTATAAAACGAGTTTGTTATTAAATGGCTCATTTTTCAGTTTTCGCTGTCATTTTCACTTAATTGGGAAAATTGGCTCAAATTTTCTGGGGGGCGCCCCCTCCCTAGGATTTTAACAAAATTACGTCGTCGTCTGACTCCCCATGGAAATCAAACAGTTCGTGGTAACAAACTGTAAGTAAGCAACCTGGCTCAATACAGTAGCAACCGAAACTCCGATACATTAATCTGATACCAATAAATACATCACAAGAACCAAATTTTTATGCTGATTTCAAATATATAAGTTTCATCAAGTTTAGTCTTACCCATCAAAAGTTACGCGCCTGAAAAAATTTGCCTTGTTTTGGAAAAAAAGGGGAAACACCCCCTAAAAGCCATAGAACCTTAATGAAAATCACACCATATCAGAGAACCCTACAGCATATCAGAGAACCCTACAGTAGAGGTTTCAAGCTCCTATCTGCAAAAAATGTGGAATTTTGTATTTTTTTTTTGCCAGAAGAAAGATCACGGAAGCGTGTTTATTTGTTTTTTTTTGTTTTTTTTCCAAGGGTAATCGTATCGATCCTATGGTCCTAGAATATCGTTGGAGGGCTAAATCGAACGGAAATTAACAGTTCCAGTGCCCTTTTTAAGTGACCAAAAAAAGGGATGGCAACTAGGCCCCCTCCCACGCATATTTTTTCCCAAAGTCACCCAATCAAAATTTTGAGATAGCCATTTTGTTCAGTATGGTCGAAAAATGTAATAACTAGGTCTTTGAGGATCATTAATCCCCCACAGTCCCAAGGGGAAGGGCTGCAAATTATGAACTTTGCCCAATGTTTACATCACAATTTATATAATTATCCAGTATGATCTTTCCCTATCTCACCCATTATAGAAACCCGGACCGAGGTGCGATGCTCCAGAAAACGTTTTTGCAGATATAAACATAAGCGACATTAGATCTTTTCACGGGTAGACAAAGAATATTCACCTACGGAACAAGTTGTCACCTACTGACAAAACCACTTGGCCGGCTCAACCAATAAGTGGACAATAAGTGCAGAAATAAGTGTGAGGAGCTTTTTGTTCGCACCAAGAATGAAGAGCCAGAAATCATTTGCGGTAAATTTACTGGATAATTTTATAAAATGTGGTTTACATATTGTATTGATTATTGGGAAGTATACAGACGTTTTCGGGGGGATTTTTTCTGGTAGTGGGCGGGGCGTGGTTTGGGGGTTACATGGGAGGATCTTTCCATGGAGGAAGTTTTCATGGGGGAAGGGACATTGCTATGAAGGGGACACCGTATTTCCCAACATTATTTAAACAAACTACTACTACTACTACTACTACTAACAACTCACCGCAGCACCAAGCCACAAGAGGCCAACACAGCTATGCACAATCCTCCTCCATTCCAATCTATTCAAAGTCTCCCTTTTTACACCCGCCCATGAAGTTCCCATTTCCTCTGAATCTTTCTTTATGACGTCCTCCCCCCCCCCCCCAAACGAGGACGACCTGCTTTCCGTTTAGCCCTAGACGGTTGACCAATAAGAACAATCTTCGGCAATCTGTCATCCTTCATCCGCACAACGTGCCCTAGCCACCTCAACCTTTCTTCATTTTGCTCACCCTTTCATCTAGAATGCTTAAATCATCAGCATAACCTAAGTCCAGGAGACTTTTTCCTCCCCATTTGATTCCGTGATCTCCCTTTGCCTTTCTTGTGCTCCTTAAGACAAAGTCCATCAAAATAATCCATATTAAGGGGGATAGATCACAACCCTGCTTAACTCCTGATTTAATACAAAACCAGCTGCTAACCTCATTTCCTACCTTAACCGCAGCAGTGTTATTCTCGTACATAGCATTAATCACTTTAATGTATTTGTCTGGTATACCATACAAGGATAAAACCTTTACTAAAGCTCTTCTATCAACAGAATCGAACGCTTGCTCATAATCTATAAAACTGAGGGCCAAAGGTGTTTGAAAACTCAGGCACTTCTCAATTATTAACCTAAGAGTGAAAATTTGGTCGACACATTCTCTACCTTTTCTAAAACCGCAGTGTTCTTCTCTTAAAAC
Organism: Artemia sp. Kazakhstan ARC1039; assembly: GCA_029168905.1. Classification (NCBI taxonomy): domain Eukaryota; kingdom Metazoa; phylum Arthropoda; class Branchiopoda; order Anostraca; family Artemiidae; genus Artemia; species Artemia sp. Kazakhstan ARC1039. The sequence goes on along the minus strand of JAQQPU010012298.1, from coordinate 20,215 downwards.
TTTGTCTACGGCATCTCTCAGTCTAAAAAGTATCATATTACTAAGTAATTTACTACCTACAGAGACCAGACTAATGCCTCGATAATTACCACACTCACTTTTATCACCTTTCTTATAAAGTGGCTTAATTAAGGTTTTCCTAAAATTGTTAGGTACTTCCCCTTTTTCAAAAATCATATTCATAATCTTCAGTAACTTATTTCTAACCGTTATCGTTTAAAAAAAACGATCAGAAATTAAATTAAAAAAAACAAGTTTTTCAACTGAAAGGAAGGAGCAACATTAAAAATTAAAACGAACAGAAATTATTGCGTATATGATTGGGTTCACCCTCTAGTCAATACCTCGCTCTTTACGTTAATGCTTTTTTTTAGTATTTTCATAAGGACTATTTTTTTTTTTTTTTTAGTATTTTACGGCCTTTGTGATTAAGGGGTCATTCTTAAAAAATTGGAACAAAATTGTAACTTTAGCGTAAAGAGCGTGATATTGACTAGGGGCGAACCCCCTAATATACGTAATAAAAATATACGAATATAGAAGCTCGTTACGTAAGTTATGTATATTAATTACTAATAAAAAAATCCGTAAATAAAATCAAACAACTTTCGAGAAAGCCATTTAACCAAAAAAAGATAGAATTAATGTGCAAATTTCATTTTAATTATTCATGCATGGTGAGCCAAAATCAAAACCTGCATTAATTCAAAAACTTTCCGAAATTAAACAAAAAAAAACAAGTTTTTTTAACTGAAAGTAAGGAGCGACATTAAGACTTAAAACAACAGAAATTGTTCCGTATATGAAAGGAACTTTCCCCTCCTCAATGTCTTACTTTCAGTTAAAAAAAACTCGTTTTTTATATTTAACTACACTAAAAGCTACAACAGGTTACAGGCTATGAATGAAATGTATGGTAGTAACTAAATTAACTAAATATTTCTCAACTGCCATTGACTTGAACTCCCTATTCCACACATTTTCCTGAAAGTCATTTTGTTAAGAGGGAGGTACTAATGTTATAGCACAATTGTACGTTCATTGGTAATTGCTAGAAAGAGTTAAAGTTAAAGTAACAAATGCATTATGATTTTATTTTATTTTTTTTATTTTTTTGCTGTCCAGCTATTTAGATCAGAATACTTCGGCTAAAAAAGAAAAACTTTTGACTGTATATATTTGTAAAATCAAAGAATTCTTCATCTCTTTCTCTCTCTCTTTACCTTTCACTGTCTTGGTCTCTTTCTGTCTCTATTCTCCTTTCTTCCTTTCATTGAAGATAGGATTATAATTGGCTTGCCATAGACCAACTCTGATCACAGCGAAGTTCGAAAATTCAAAATCCACTCAGGATCTTTTCTCAAAGTATGGAAAAAGCCAAATTCTATAGAAAAATAATGACAGTCACTATTTCTCATCCTAGGCAATGCCAGGTCAAATCGGATTTTTACGCCAATGTGGCGAGTCTGGGCTTGCTGACAGGTTAGCAGTGTTTACAAATAATATAAACAAAGTATTGCGTTATGAAGAACCTGGATCGATGGGACCTCTCGAGACGATAGTTCACGGAGACTTTTGGAACAATAATATGATGTTCTTGTACAGCAATGACGAGGTAAGAGCTTTGTCGGTAAATATTGAACAATTCACATAAATGACCTGCCATTAAAGTAAACATACCATTCGATGCCTTTTTTATGCTCTTTCCAAATATAATTGCTTTTGGCACAATTTTAGTTCTAAGTAATTTCCGTACCCTCGACGATGATACTGTTTTCTCTTATTTCTTTTATGCGGCTTATATACCTTTGTTAGTGTCACTCTTGTTAAAACCGGATTGCCCAGAAATTGAATCGTCGGTGACAAAATCGAGAATCAATAAACGCATGGGAAATATATAATTTGGATTATATATTTGGGTAATGTTAGAAAGGTTAGGTTAGGTTAAAATTGAATTTGCGCCAAAAACGATTATTATATTCGAAAAGAGCATTGAAAAGGGCATCGAGTGTACTTTATTCGTAGGTTATTTATTGGAATTATTCAATATTTACCTCTTTGTCTAAAAAACTAATTATCAGCCAAGTCTGTTTATTCACGTATCGATAGAGTATACATATAAATCACGGAACAATACATTTACTCGTATTCAGCTTGAATATTGTTCTCAAATTCAAGGCGTTAATAACAATCATCAAATTTAATAAAATTATATAGTTCGTTTATAGCTAATACAGAAGATCAATCACCAATCAAAAGACCTTGCGGAAAAGACAAATATAATGTGCAGTCCATGTGGAAAATACTGCAAAATATAATCTTAGAGAAACGATGTTCATATGAAGCTTCGTTTGCTTTTAGATTGGTTAAATCCTTAAATAAATTTTCTTCACTAAAACTTGAGCCATTCTTTCAGTGAAAAACATCGCTTTAACTGTTGGATCCAAACGTTGTGCTCATATCAGATAATTTATTGAAACTCCGGGTGCAGATTTCTGCTTTATACTTGTCATTATAGGTGCTTACAAATAATACTGGATGCTTTCAGCTTTTCTGAAAATGTACCTTCTGTGAAAATAGTTGTGAAAACATTTTCTGTGAATACAGCCATCTCCACAAAAGGACAGGGGATTTTAATTAACAGTTGGATGATTGAAGTCTTCTATTTCAAAACTTTTTCAATGACTGGCAGTGAATTAGGCTCAATTATCTAATTCTTGTCTTGCATTCATAATCAAATTAAAAAGAGATTAAGGAACGTAAATAAAGACGTTAGAAATTTAAACAAAAAAAATCCCCTAAACATAAAGAGGGCTCTGAAAACCATAAACCATAGTTAAATATAGCCCCCTTGACAAACACAGCTAGTTGGTTACTGACCGTGTTTTAGTTTTATCGCTAATTGCCTTTCAAGGCATTCGAACGGAAAATATTGGCGGTAAAAAGAATGGCCTTTTCTTGTCTTTGAGCCAGATCCAACACTGTGAAAGCTGAAGTGAAGTATTGAAATTTACGTTATAGAATACTACATGAACTTACTCCGAGAAGTTACCATTTTTTTTAGTCATACTTCTATTTTCAATCAGAAAACTCGGATTAAACAGGTCATAAACAAACATGCTGTCAGGCAGATTCTTCGGGTGAAGGATCACAGATTACAAAGGATTGTCCTTACCGGCGAGCCGTCAAGCGCCAAACAAAAAGCAGGTCGTCCCTGAATGGTGTGGGGGAACGCTATAAGGAAAGGTTTAAGGGGAATAGAAACTTCTTGGGAGGGTGTAATGGGGGAGGCTTTGAATATTTTGGGAAAGAGGAGGAGTGTGTGTAGCTGTGATAACCTCAGGCATCTTGGTGCTGCAGTGAGTTAGTAATTTTATCGGGCAGCAGTTTCAAACTAAAGTTAGACTAAAACCTAAAAGTTTTTATGATAAGTAAATATCCCTTAGCCCCATTACTAATCTATTTTCTTAGCATCTGATACGGGAAACTTTCCAGTTCAAACAAAGGGGTATTTTCTTAAAGGTCTGAAAGTGCTGTCAATTACTTGTAAAAGGTATTTTTGTTTATGATTTTCTAAACTCGGTGATTGGGCAACCTGGGTTGGGTCTCTATGGATCTAAGGTCAAGGCAGAAACTAGCTAGTTTGGGAAATTTATCCGGGAATATTCACAGTTCCAACAAAAATGAATTTTCTCACAGGTCTGTCAAATACTTTTACACGTCGTTTATGCTTATGATTTTGGTAAACTTTCGATAAAACTAAGATCAGGGCTTGGGTAACCCGCGTTGGGCCTTCAAGGATATAATGTCAAGGCAGCAAATTGTTAGTTTTAGTACCCATAGAATTTAAAGTGGCCTAAAATTTGGAATGCCCATTGGTAATTCTGGTGCTCAGGGAAGTTATTAAGGTAATGTAGATAAAATATTGTCCGCAATAACTATTTTGCAACGACGAAATAAATTGATAATGTAAATCAGAGAAAACAGGGAATAAATGTTCATTTGTATAATATTGTACTCCCTACAAAAGCCAGAAAAGCAAAGCCATAAGAATAAAACTTTAATGTACGCGACAATGTGCCCGTGGTTGCTCTAACCAAGAAAAGATACTGGAAAGAATTTTAACTCGCCCCTCCAATCCCAATTTAAACAATTGTCTGATTTGGAATTCAATTTAATGGAATTCCAAGTGCCCCAAAATTGGCAAGCTGCTATCCCGACTTTAAATCCTTAAGAACACCGTACCGGGTACCGAAGATGCAATCGCAGTTAAAACCACAAAATTTTCTGTTGCATGTTCAACGTTTGGGACTTCGCGTTACCCTTACAGTATAATTCCAATTTTATTACTTTTCGTCGCTTTTTTGTTTTATTGGAACAACTTTAATTTTTAGTACAAATTCAGGGTTATGTCAAATCTGGAAGCGACTCTCATCCTCTTAAAGAAAGCTTGCTAGCTGTGGGGTATCTGTCATTTAATAATAGTACTGCTGTTCTTTAGCAATATGACAAAGTTTCTTTCAATAATAATCAACTTAAATCAAACCCAATATCAGGTGGATTTTCAAAATACTGTCTAGCTCAATTTTCTTTAATTTATGCTTCTTCTTGGCACAATCGTAAATTTTTGGAGAGGTCTATGCCTATTTTAGGCTACAAGTTATAACGGATAATTATATTACAGATTCAGTGCTTTATTCAACAAATACCAGTTATCCAATCTCAAGTTAATGCTCATAAATCCCAAATTTTATTCAATACAAAAAGTTGCTGACTCTTTTTTTTATCTGATTTATCACTCTAATGCTGAGGAGTACAGGGACTATGAAATCAAAAATTAATGAAAACACTGTATCTAGCCCAGACTACAATAACTCATCACAAATTAGTTAAATTATCACCTTTTTGGTTCGAAAAGGAGAATAAGAGGGGAGGGGATTGAGGTGTTAATAAGGTTTATTGTTGACACCTAAAATCTCGCTGCTTCATAAAAAAGAAAAGGAGGGGGTGGTAATGGTATTAGACCTCATGAAGTGGGGAAGGAGGCAAGGTGTACAAAATTACAGTTGCAACAATTTTTGAGTCAATTAAGTATCTTAATAGAATTGTAAAAAAGCTGCCCAGCTGCCCCCTACCCAGGCCTAGAACCGCCACTGAGAGGGGGACTCTAGATATGGTCCTGATTTGCAGTTGAGAATCCCAACTCAATTTGACTTTTCTTACATATGGTTCAAGTGATTTCTTTTCAAGATACATTTAACTTTTTATAGTCTTAATAGTAGTAATGCTCATAGATTCTATTTTACTTTATTAGGGATAGGGACAAAATCCTAGTAATTTCCTTGGAAGAGTTCATTTAGACCTCAAGATAGCTTTATTCCTTCACCATTTTAATGAATGCTTTTTTAGAGTAATAACTAAATTAATGTTGAACCTCAGAGGGAGCACAGCATTACTGAACGTCTCCTGAAAAGTGTACCTGATGAAATTCGAGTTGTACTTCCATCTAAGAGAGCAGAATTTGACTGTGCCTTTCGCATTTTTTTTTTTTTTTTTTTTTTTTTTTTTACTTTAAATGTATGGTTCAACCAAAAGACGTCCAACCGCAAATCTTTTTCCCTTTTCGCATTCTTCTTTTACTAAAGTCAATTCTGTGACTATTTTACAGTTATCTGATTTCTCTTTTTTTTAGGGCGGGGGGTGAACATAAACGCTTACTTTTTAGTATTTTTTCCTGGGGAAGAAAGCTTTATTTATTAATTTCTAGGTCAAGAATATAACCCTTGTTGATTTTCAAATTGTCCGACACGGCCACCCATGCAATGACCTTGGGTATTATTTATTGGCAAACACAACAGGAGAATTCAGAAGGAATCATCTGCAAACAGTCTTACAAGAGTTTTACAGAAATATAATAGGTTATGTCCGACTATTTGGAATCGACCTGGAGAAGGAAGGGTAACTAAACCTCTAGTCATTTTACACAGCTTCGAAAAATATTTTTTTTTTCTTGTCTGAAAAAACTATATAAAAAGAAAAAAAAATCCAAATGAACTTAACAAGATCAAATTTGACCTTTTTTATTTTTACTGTAAGTGTAGATTTTGCATTATCCGTAATATTACACAAAGTAAAAATAAAATTAATGATAAGGATCATCCAGAGCCATTGCTGGCCCACAGGGCGTCCAATTGATGTTTCAGTCTCCGGGCCTTTTTACCGGGACAAGTAGCAAGCTTGTCATCCAGCCTTGCTGCGGCGGGGATCAAAAGCTGGGCCAAGTATTGCCAAGCAGAGCATCAACTCGCTGTGCTACAACAGGGTTTTACACGAAATATAAGTACAATATTACACGAAATATGTTACAAGCACCTCGTATTCTCAAATAGAGGATCAGCAGGACAATATAGAGCAGGAGCATCAAACTACAATTTTAAACACAAAGCCTGGCATAAGGATAAACACAGATGCGACGATTTGAATGAACATGATTGACTATATTAAATAGACAACATTACTCTATTTCACTGAAAATTAAGTGTGAGATCCACGTATACTTGAATCAAAACATTTTCATGCATCTTAGTATTATATTGAAGAAAAGCATCTTAAGAAAATTTCACTGTGAAAGTTTTATAGTTTCATTTGATATAACAGTTGGCGGGAATTTGAAAGAACGATGGATCTCCAATGCAATATGTGTTCCCTTGAACCTCATCAGACAGAGCCGATTGCCATGGAAAGTTGGGTTAATTCCATCATAAATTAAAATTTCTAGTGGCATTTCTTAGAGTCTGAATCGAACAAAGGGCAACTAACCCGCTTTTAATGTCCAATGTCCAAATTGGATCAAAATTTCAGTCTAACAATTTCCGTTACTGAGGTAAAAAACTCAAAAAGTGGCTTCTAGGGTCGATGTGATCAATGCCGTCTTAGGAAAAGGGGCCTCAAATGGTGAAAATATCAAATGGTGCAAATGATCTCAAATGGTGCAATTATTAATGCAAAGGCTTTTATTACTTTATAGTATCATGAATATAGACTCATCAGGTCCATGCAAAAAATGTTGATCTGCATAATGGAAGGGTTCTGGAGGCCTCCCCTCTCCTCCCGTTTCTTCAGATGTGTAGAAAATCATGTGCTTCGTTTGACTCTTGATTCTTAGGGACTATGTTGGGAATGATCTTAAATAATGTTCACCGCGACGCTACCCTTAAATAAAAGAACGGTATATTCATATTTTGCACATGATGTTTGATCACGTATCGGAATACAAAAATCAAATGATTCCTTGGTCTGTGTATTTTTTGTATTTGTTATTGGAGTGCAAAACCAAGGAATATGGGCCCAAGATCATGGGCCCATATGTAGTTACAAACATTGTAAGTAATTATTATATAAAATACGTTATATTTTCACTAACGTAGGTATTTTTGCATAATAGACCAAATAATTGCAAGTGTGAGGCTATAATTGCAATATGAATGTCCTAAAAGAAAACAAAGTACGTTACCAGATGGCTTCCAATTTCCACCACAGTTTATATTTTAGGATTTTGGAGACAACTGTTAACAGATCTGAGGCTAATATTACAATACCGTAACATTGAAGCACAATTTTTAACAATAAGAGTATGGAGTATATTGTGATAGTACAAAGTCTGTAGCCTACATCTTCACAATGAATTCCACTTTCCACCAAAGTTTTGTGGTAAAATATTTATGAGGAAAAATTTTGCTGTAAGAAGATGCATTCCCTCACCCCCCTCCCCTGCCCTTTGCAATAAAGTTTGTCTATTTTTCCAATCTCCGGAAAACAATATATGAGAACAAGAGCAATGTGATAAGCTGATTAAAATTTCTCTTAACGCTTCAAGAATGAAACACCTTATTAACTTATAGTTACTTTTAATGAAAACATCTTCAATTCAATTGTTGAAAATGCCAATTGGTAAGTTAAATTACAATTAAATTACAACTACATAAAATTAATTAAGTTACAATTAAACTTTCAATTACTAGCTAGATTTATTTCCCGCACTCTAAAATGCTTTCAGGTAAGAATCATCCGAACTTTAGCGTAAAGATCAGGGACTAAGAAGGGAGGGGGGATCAGATCGAATCATAAATAGAATATTTGTCACAAATAGAATAATTTATGATCGTTTAAAATGTTAATATCACTCTTTCTGTAACATTGTGGAATATATCATTATGCATAATAATTTTCCAGTACTTCTAATTTGATTGAGAACCCCTTAGTTATCCCCTAAAGCTCGATATCCAAGCCAAAGCTAGAATTTTTTGTAGTAAAAAATCTAGCTGGATAATTCCCCATTGTTCTCGCTTCTGCCTCAGATATGTATAATTTATATATAAAATACTATACTAAAAACAAAATGTATTTGTTATGAACAGTTTTAAGCACAAAAAATCTACAAATACAAATAGATCTCCGGTGCTAGGACCCCATTAATTTTTTCATTACTTTTGGGCCATGGGTGATACTTTTGGAACAATGTTAGCGATATCATTTTCTATTTTAGACTTAAACCCTCTACAAGCCCAACAGAAGTTGTAAGTTCTAATTCCTTGCATTGAGATCTAATTATCCCTTCGTATGAATGCGGATGACAAGAATTGAGCCTTTCCCTCAAAGAGTTTCGATCAAGAATAGACAATCTAGGTCGTAACTGTGGCTGTTGACCAGATTTTGTAGAATACATTTCTCCGATTCATCTAGTTGTTAAGAGATTTGTTAAGAGGGGAAAAAAAGCTTCCCCAGAGGTGGGACCGGGAACAATCTCCAAAAATACAAAACTAGAAAACTTTATAATTTCTCACCAATTTCGGATGAGATCCAACGGCCCATTATTGTAGACTGGGCCCATAATAATTTAGAGACCTCCTCCACAACAAGTTGTTGACCTCACAGAAGTCAAAATGGTCGCAAACCCCAAACAGGCTAGTAATATAGAGTCTAACGCTAGCCTTTTTATTATTAGCCTGAAGGCCAGCCTTTAAGAATATTTTTGGCTATAAATAAGTCAGGCAATATTGATCCTCAAGGGATAAATTCAACCTACATGGGAATGTTTTAAACTATCATATAAGGGTTAACATTGCCTAATCGATCCAAAGCCAAATAAGAGCTTAAACACTATCCCCAAAAAGGGTAGTGCTAAAAAATTTACTAGCTCCATTTTCTACACGCCCTGATAAAAAGGAAAATTCCTCCCCTCTCCCTCCATATAAGAGTGGGGCCAGGTCGTTGTTGTAAAAAAAAGACACAACTAAGTGCCAAGTCCTTTCCATTACTTTCAAGCAAGTATGGTTGAAATCTGACAATCAGGATATTAATACATTCGGCTTTCTTAATCTTTAACTGATTTTTTTTCCCACCGTTTATAACAGAACAGTTTTTACAATAATGTGTTTCCGTGTTAAGTTATTGAAACACACGTAAATTTGAAAAATTATTTCTGGCAACCAGTTCTGGCACATGTTGTGATGGCCAAAATTTAGGGACCCATCCTACAGACAAAAAAAAATAATGAATATTGACACCAAAATGTACAACTAGGACACTGAATCTCACCTCTAAACAAGTTTGGCTGAGATCCAATAACACGTTCGGCCAAATCCCTTCCATACAAAGGTCAGATTGGATTCTGATCCCCAAGAAGCCTAGTCAGGACACTAGCTCTTATTTTCGATCAAATCTCGTTAATATCAACCTACACTTTAATTTTTAACCTAGTGATAACAGCCCTAAGAATATATCTTGTGTTTTTTACTGTGAAAAAAAA
>JAQQPU010012297.1:0-16283 GCA_029168905.1 Artemia sp. Kazakhstan ARC1039 | reverse complement strand
GCAGCAACGGAAGAGGGATAGCTAGCACGAGTGCTCCTCTTTATAAGGATGATAAACAGAGAAAATCGAAATAGGTTTTGATGGAGAAGTGTTAGACTCAGGTGGCATAACACCGCATCGACTTTGTAGTAGCACTAGCAGCAACAGAAGAGGGATAGCTAGCACCAGTGCTCCTCTTTATAGGTATGATAAACAGAGAAAATCGGAATAGGTTGTGATGGAGAAGTGTTGGCCTCAGGTGGCTAACACCCCAACGGTCTTGAAGTAGTACTAGCAGCAACAGAAGCGGGACAACTTGCACCAGTGCTCCTCTTTATAAGGATTACAAACAGAGAAGTTCAAAATAGGTTGTGATGGAGAAGTATTGGCATCAGGTGGCTTAAAACCGCAACGACCTTACAGTAGCATTAACAGCAAAGGAAGAGGGATAGCTAGCACGAGTGCTCCTCATCATAAGGATGATAAACAGAGAAAATTGAAATAGGTTGTGATGAAGAAGTGTTGGCCTTAGGTGGCTTAACACCGCATCGACTTTGCAGTAGTGCTAGCAGCAGCGAAGGCAGGACTACTAGCACCAGTGCTCCTTTTTATAAGGATCACCATTTTATAATGGAGAAGTGGCCTCAGGTGGCTTAACATCCCAACGACATAGAATTAGTACTATCAGCAATGGAAGTTAGACAATAATTAGCACCAGTGCTCCTTTTTATAGGGAAGAAAAACAGAAAAACTTGACATACACTTTTTAAATACAATATAGTCAATTAAAGTCATTACAACGTAAATGCCGTCTAGAGACGTGCATCAGGTCATGTTTCCTTGGCTAAGTAGTAACCACAGAAGTTGGCAAGCCCATTGATTTTTTTTTACTTGCAGTGAGGCATTTGACATTGCCACTACATTAATCATTGGCAAAAAATTAATGAACGTAAAAAAAATAATTTTAGCTATCAGCAACAACGGTCATCGTGACATTCAATTTGGTTAAGGATGTCCAAAAGATTTTTGACGATAGTTTCTCAAGTTAATTTCGTTTTGATTTTGCAATTCTTAACTTTTAGAATTAAATAGCTATTAGAAAACACTGTAAATGAGACAAAGCAGTTTTCAAAAACGTTGGTCATAACAACGATAATTACTCTTAGTTTGATGAAGCAAATGCTGCCTGGCACATTTTTTACGTTATTTTGATCACGTTCTTATTTTATATTTTCTTATTTATAGAAATCACTGGTTATTGAGTAATGTTACAAAAAGGACAAATCGGTTTTGTCAAACTGTGATCAGAATAGTCAGTATGACTCTTAGTTATCTCAAGGATATTTGAGAGTTCAGATTTTTAAAAATTAGGATTCGTTAGAAAACGGTATAAATAGGAAAATACAGTTTTTAAACACATTTATCATAATGGTAATTAGGGCTTTTAATTTGGTCAAGTTAGTCTGAGTGGTGCCGGGCATGGCTTTCTGTATATTTTAGACACGGTCTAAAATTTTGGAAATCGTAGTCGTTATAAAACAGTGAAAAGGGGATTTTTTTTTCAGAAAACAGGGGCGTGACCCTTAATTTGTTAAAGGATGTTAGAAAGGTTTCTGACGTTGTTTTCTTATTTTGTTTTGACCGCAATCTGATTTCATGGTTTGATTTTATATAGCCTACCGACAGCAATGGTCATTATGACAACCAAATTGGTCTGAAATATCTTAGATATTTTTGTCCTATTTTTGTGTGTTTTTTTTATCAAGTTTTGACGTTACATTTTCTTATTTTTTTTTTGTGAATCTTTAGTCATTTGAAAACAGTAAAAATGGAACAGAACACTTTTATCTTAGGTTATAATGGCCATTATGACTCTTAATTAAATTAAGTATATCCGTAATAACCGGGCGTGGTTATTTACGGTATTTCGATCACTTTCTGATCATATGTTTTATAATTCGTAGAAATTAGGAGTATTCAGAATACAATGCAAAGGGGAAAAGACACTTTTTGAAAACAGTGGATGTAATTGCCATTATGGCTCTTAATTGGGTCAGATATGTCTGTATTGTTTCTGGCTTAGTTTTTTATGTTATTTCGATCACGCTCTGAATTTAAAAAGTAGTGGTCATTATTAGACAGTGCGAATAAGGAAACATAATTGAGAAAATAGTAGTAATACTAGTTATTATGACTCTTTGTCTGATTAAGGATACCCAAGGGGTTTCTGACGTAGTTTTTTATTTTGTTTTGACACTTTCTGGTTCATATTTTATTAGTAGCAATAGTTATTATAACGCCCAATTTGGCCAAGGATAGGTATTTTTACAAAATTTTCATCTTAATTTTGCTATCTTTTCTTGCCAATGGGGGTGGGCAAAATGGGTAACAAATTTTATGCTGAACATGGCTTTTCAAGCCAGAATTTTGATCATAATCTTTGCACTTAATTACCAGGCTTGTTTGTGTAAGAATTGTCCTCTTATTTATGCATTCTATATACTTTGTTATTGTTTCTTTTTTTCTTGTTTGTATATTTTGGGTGTATCTGGATTGTCAGTAGTGTAATAATATATTATCAGTCAAAATAAAAATTATTAATCAGCAGGAACCAAAAGCTAAGCTTGTGAGAGCGTGTTGGTAAAACAGTGACAGGTAAAACTAGAGAAAGGATAATAAATAGAATTCAGCAAAACGAAAAATGGCAAAAAAGAGAGAAACGAGGACAATAACAGCTAGTGGAAAACAGAAGAAAAATAAGTAAATATTTCGGTCGAGACCACCGCTCCGCTGTTTGTTTTGAATTTTGATTTTATATTGTTGTTTGGACTTTAACCCCTTTGAATCCCTTTCAATCGTTTGGACTTTGGACTTTAATCCATTTTTTTTATTATTCTACACTGAGGACAATTGAGCGAATGTTTCCAACAAATTATTTGCAAACTCTTCTTATGTTTTTCACTGGCTGCTATTATTCTTGTTTCTCTCTTCTTTACGTTTTTTTCGTTTTGTCATGATTAGCCAGTGTGGTCTCAGAAATTATTTGTGATAGAGTTGAATAAATTTAAATAGAAAAGAATTGTTTTAGTTATTTTAAGAATTACGAGGTAGTATTACCCACTGAATAAATATACATAAACAAACATATAAAATACATTGCCCTTCCGCAACAATATAAAATTATATTTCTTTTTTAACTAAACCTTGAACTACAAAATTTTAACATGGCTTAATTTTAGTGGCACAGGTTAAATTAAAATCACTGTCTAAAAATATTTATGAATATCTTAAAATCTATACGAAAGGTGGATTGAGCTTAAACACCATTTTCCGTGTGCTGCTTTTCCAAACAGTTCGTTTCTTGAAAGTTTTGACAAGGACCATCTACCACAATTCTTTAAGCAGCGTGTGTGCTGCTTTTTCGTTACTTGAAAGTTTTGACAAGAACCATCTACCACAGCATGGTAACTATTGATCTTAGCCAATTAATAAACTTTTAATAAACTGGATGATAATGGAATACCCCAGGGGTCTATACTTGGACCGTGAAAAAGCAGCACATGTGTGCTGCTTTTTCGTTTCTTGAAAGTTTAGACAAGAACCATCTGATGCAGCATGGCAACTATTGATCCTAGCCAACTGAAAAATTTTGATCCCTCTTTTACTTCTTAAAATAAAGCCAGAATGGCCAAAAGTATGAAATTGACCTTATGCTAAAAAAAGAAAGAAAAAAGGACGCGAGAGCTGGGACGAGACTCGCCATTAAGAAACAATCAAATTGTTTCCAATGAGACATTTTCTTCATTATCTATTTTTAGAAAGGACAATTAAAAAGAAAGCACCATTTCAGAAAATAAGACCATTAATCAAACTGGTTTCATAGAAAAGAAGTGATTTCCGGCAAATCTTTCTTGGCCGCCAACGCCTAGCCCTTGTCCAATATTTTGTATTCGATATTATCTTTATGGAACTCGCAACTGTGATTTTATTTGACGTATATTGCATATGTCATCGCCATAACTGTCATTCTAAGCCACCGATACTGGAAGAATAATAGATATTTATAGAAAAATGTAAAGGGGTAAATAATGAATAATATCCTTGAATATACGGACCAGGCACATCCCACTAAATTTCCAATAACGTAGAACCCAAACCTACTTGCCATTTGCAGCGAAAAATTCAATTTATTTCTTTTTCGTAAAAATTTCCGTCTACTTAAAATTTAACCTACATAAAATACAACCCCCTAAAGTTTGATTTTGTGCAATTCCCTGGGGGGTCGAATTTTACATAGGATCAGGGTTTCTACTATCCCCTTTTTTTCGTAGTTGCCCTGAATTCACCGAAAAAACTGATTCCGCCAAAACTGCCTTTAACGAAAATTAGCGATTCCTTTTTCCTGTTAACGTTCCTGTATCTACAAGCGCTAGTTCGGAGAGGGAGGGAGATTGCGGAAAACACAAGATTCTATCGGCGAAATTCAGCGAACCCCAAAAAGTTGGGGATATAAAAGCGCAGTAGCCAGGGCCGTATCCAGGATTTTTTCGGGGAAGGGGGGAGGAAAAAAACTTTAAAAAACGCCTGAAAGTTTGCTTATACTTGTTTTTGTTACGTTTTTACGAGTCGGACAAACATTTCGGGGGGGGGGGGTCAAATCCCTACCCACCCTAGATACGCGCTTGACAGTGGCCTATAGGATGCCTTATTTTGTAATCAAAGGGATAAAACAGCTTTAACTGTTATTTAAGTCTAATCAATGTGAAGTATTTGAAATCTGCTATTAAAAACTCACTCTAGCGTAAAATTGTTTGGAGCTGGAGTAGTGACCTGCAGCCAACTTTTATCTCACCATATTTAAATGTGATATAAGTAAAACAAATTACATTTTTTGCATTTTACAGAGCATCAAATAATGTAACATTTTTATATATGCAAAAAAAAACATACAAAATAATAAATGCGTGGAATGATGAGCCATAACAAGAAATGTGTAAACGTGTAAATTTTTCATAGAATTGAGAGCAGAATATAAACAAAAGTTAAGAAGAAACAAATTGAAAGGATTAAGGAACACCAAAATTGGGGTAAAAAGAGACATTTTTAGCAGTAGGAAAATGAACCTTGTGGTATAGGAATTTAGAAGTAGTGACTAATGAGAGAGTATTATTCCCAATTTTGAGGGTGGTTAGTATCAGAGCCGTATTCAGGATTTTTGGTCGGGGTGTGAGGGAGGGGGTGTTTTTTCGGGCTCGAGGAGGGGAGGGGGTACAAAAACCGGTACTTTTTTATCATTCAGAACACACAAAAGAATTTTGACCCGCAACATCTGACAAAAACCGGTTTAGCTTTCTGTATTTGGAGACAATTAGCTCAGGCTCATTGGAAAACTACGTTGTAGGTATATTTTAATTAATTTTTTAATATATAAAAATGGTATTTTCGTTAGGCTAGGTTACGTATTTAATATAATGTGTTCTGGGCTGCCTACTTTCCATAATTCTCTGCTGTAGTTCCCATAGTTCTGCTAATAAAGCATTAAATTTTCACCATATTTTGGTATATTTCATTAGGATTAACCTAACTTCACTTTTTGGGTGTGTTCTGACAAGTACCAAAAACTTCCAAGTATCAAAGTACCAAATTTTTGTACCAATTTTTGGCACCAAGTACCAAAGTACCAATTTTTGGTACCAAGTACCAAAAATTGACAAGTACCAAAAAACTTCAAAAACGTTTCAAAGATTTATTTATATGCATTTATATCTGTTTATACGCTATGCGCATTTATTTATACGTTTTTTCTTGCCAGAAAAACATTTTAAAGGGGGGGGGGTTCAAACCCCCTATCCCCCTGGATACGGCCTTGGGTAGTATGAAGTTTTGTAATCCATAGCCTTCTTCGAGAAATTACTGAACATATCTGAATAACATTTCAAAGGGGGGATGGGGGTTCAAACTCCCTATCCCCCTGGATACGGCCTTGGGTAGTATAAAGTTTTGTAATCCTTAGCCTTCTTTGAGAAATTACTGAATATATCTTTTAGAGCACTACTCTTTTAAACTAGCTACAATAACAGCAAGTTCTCACGCCATTTTTTTTTATCAGAGAAACAATAGTTAATTGATATTTCACATTCAAGTGTAATTCCCCCTCCCCCTGATTCCAAATAGATGGATACAAATTTTTTTTTTCCCGGAGACCCCTATGATATTTTTTTATAATTTGAATAATAAGCACAAAAAAACATCAGGAAAAAATATGATGATGGGGAGCCCTAGTCCCCCACTGTACGGGTCTGGTCCTCATAATTTGCAAGGACACATCAGCCTTGTAAAACAAACCCCATATTTTACAGGAACCCACACCTCTCTCTCTGATTACAATTCCATAAACAAGTAATACATGTCAAGGAAGTGTAACGTAAAATATCCCAAATTATACATGTCCATTTCTAATAGTAACAGCTGTCATTTGTTTTTCTAGCGTATTAGGACTTAACATATCATAGTCTTGGGTTACTACACTTTAAAGCCTAAATTAGCGTGAATCGTAGATTTTGCTTAGCAACCACATAGAAAAAATTTGTGAATTTTAGCTTTTATTTAAAATAGTAGAGACTGTTTCGCTGAAACAAACTTTTCGTGGCTTTTAACAGTATGTAAACGGCCCTCGTCCCTAGTGAAACTTTAAAAAAAATGCAAGTTTGAAAACAATGAATTTCTAAAAAGAATGCATTTTTGTGGTGATGCCAAAAATCTTAAATTTTCAGGCTTTGAAGCTACCAATGAAAAGTTCCTAGCTTAAAATTTTTTTTTTATAATTTTAGATAAAGAAGAAAACACCTAAAAGCATGTGAAAAGCAAAAATTTTCGAATTCAGTTGGTTTGATTACCTTTGAAAAGAGGTTTCAGTCCTCTTTTTAAAATAAGAATTCAGTATTTTTTTTGATTTTAGATAAAGAAGAAAATAATTTTAGATAAAGAAGAAAACACCTAAAAGCATGTGAAAAGCAAAAATTTTCGAATTCAGTTGGTTTGAATACCTTTGAAAAGAGGTTTCAGCCCTCTTTTTAAAATAAGAATTCAGTATTTTTTTTATTTTAGATAAAGAAGAAAATAATTTTAGATAAAGAAGAAAACACCGAAAAGCATGTGAAAAGCAAAAATTTTCGAATTCAGTTGGTTTGATTACCTTTGAAAAGAGGTTTCAGCCCTCTTTTTTAAAATTAGAATTCAGTATTTTTTTTACATGCATAATATGAACAAGTGTCCCCTCTCTACCCTACGCCCCCTATAAAAGGAACTAATGACCATACAAATTAAAACGAAATCAGTCGAACAGAATTTTAAGATCTTATGTGTTTTTCAAGTAATCAAAGCACGTCATAATAAAATGCAGTTTTCAGCCAATTTATGGAAGGTAATCCCATTTTTTGCAGGAATACAGCAAAAATAAGTCAAATTACTTTTGCTTGGGGGGCTTGAGGTAACTGAAGCTCAAAAGCCTTCATTGCAAATCTAATTACCTCTATACACCTTGCATACACCCCGGTTTTATCTTCTTGTTTTCATGAAACTGGGGTGTATGCGGGGTGTTCGGTAATTGGAATGGCAGAGAAGGGTAATTCACTCAATCAAGGTAGGTACTCCAAGAAAGAACTGTGGAAGAGTTGATTCCAAGGAGAGGAAGCATGTCGACTTTCTTTATAGCTTCGTTCAAGAAGATGAAGCTGGGGTGTGTGCGAGGTGTATAGCGGTAATTAGATTTGCAGCAAAGGGTAATTCACTCGATCAAGGTGGGTTTTCCAAGAAAGAGCTGTGGAGAAGTGGATTCATCTTCTTGAACGAAGCTATAGAGACAGTTGACAAGCTTCGTCAACTTGGAATCCACTTTTCAACAGTTCTTTCTTGGAGCACCCACCTTGATTGAGTGAATTACCCTTTACTGCAAACCTAATTACCGTTATGCACCTCTCATAAGCCCGGGTTTCATCTTCTTCAACGAAGCTATAAAGTAAGTCGACGAGCTTCGTCTCCTTGGAATCCTCTCCTCCACAGATCTCTCTTGGAAGACCCACCGCGATCGAGTGAGAGTCCCCTGGGCAAAAATCAGGGGATAAACATTCGCGCAAAAACTTTCTATCAAATCCTTCTCTTTATTAGAATCCCAGAAATACAATGGACTGTTTACAAGCCCCTTTTGAGAAGTTGTAACTCTGAAATGTTCTTTGCCAAAGTATCCCTAGAAAGGGACTCAAAATATATGTTACCGTGAATGTCCAAAATCTGGTTAATGTTGTCATTCACCGGTGAATGTCCGAAATTCCCTTTTTTCTGCTTGGATTCAATCAGCTTTGCTAGTCATCTTTTTCAGTCTTATGCAAGCTATGATAGTAAAAGTTAAAGTTAGGTTAGGTTGTGTTAGTTTAGGTTAGGTTAGGTTAAATTTGGTTGTAAATATCAGAAATGCGTTAAAAACCTAACCTAGATAAACTAAAGCTAAACTAACCAAACCTGTTCTAACCTGTCATAAGAAAACCATGCATTAAATTGAAAATGTTGACTGGCAACGCTGACTAAATCTAAGGAGAAAAAAGATATTTTGGAAATTCACCGGCGAATGTCGAAATTCATGAATTTCGAACATTCATGAATTTCAAACATTCACGGTAACCTGTATATTATATTACATATTTTATTTTCAATCCACTAGTAACTAATTGTAAATAGTGAAGTACAACATATAGAAAAAGAATATTCGGATATTTGAAAGCTAACTACGGCAACTTTACTAAAAATATCATTCATCTGGAATATTGAGAGAATCTTCCCATTACGGTACTATGGAGGGAGAAAAAGAAGGAATTTACAATTTGGGAAATACTGAAGACGCAAAGAAAACTATCATTCTAATTTAACAGAGCATAAAACCCGGAACTATTTAGAAAAGAATGTTCACAAAAAATACAAATAATTCGCATGAAGCCTCACGATTATATTTAATTCTGTTTACAAAAATTTTCATTTTTTAGTAAGAAACCAGCTGAGTTCGTAAAAACCGTTAATTGTAAGTAATATTGATGCCCAGTCACCTAAAAACCACCACAGAGAGGACAGAAAATGATTTGCATGCCAGAGGTGTTCCTCTGACTTGTGTTTCTTAGTCCTTCAGAAAAGAATAAAAGATTACCTTTTGAATGATAAAAGTTTTTTAAGGGACATTTTCCACTTTTAAGCTGACATTAAATCCATGCATTGTTAAAGCTGTTTCCAACTAGAAACTACCGAGAATATTTCGCTACGCCATCGGCTCTTTTCATTAAATCATAATATCCGCTTGAAACAGATATTTGAAATGTAATATCCCTTCTCCTTTTAGCAAATATTGTGCAATACTGTTGCAAGTTTTCTCAACATTCCAGATTTTCGCTTAGCTTTTAGTAAGGCTTTTATACAGCTGGTTCATTTCCAGCCGAAAAGTCGGACTTTGATATTTACATACTAAACGTCAACCAAGAATGATGATAATATTAGAAAGGGATAAATCATAATTTCGTATATGGAACTTCCCGCTGGACTTCTGTCTTTTATGTGGTTGTTTAGTTATTTGTAAACAGTAGTTGCGTTTATTGTTGTAAACGAAGGGATTTTTGTTGACTACTCCACCCAAATCCAGTTTTTTAACCTCCTATTTTTCGTCGGCCATGATCATGAGGTCACCGAGTCTATCATTTCTCATTGTCAATTGCAGATAATTTTTTACATGCCCTAATACCGAAAAGAATCGCTTATTGCTGACAGTGTTCACAGGCAAAATAGCAACTAGCTTCATCAGTTTTAGCACTGCAGAATAGGCAGTTCGGACTTGGCAGGTTGGATAAAATTTCGATAGCGGAGAAAAGATCCAGTTTCGAAATTTCACATTTTAAGAGATGCAACTTTGCAAGTGAAGGCTGGGATTCTAGGGTATATTCATCAACAACGAGAATCACTTGATAATGACACATTACCCATTCAACTTTCGTAAATTCAGGAAAATCTTAACATGAAGGCAGATAAAGCGTCGAGCATAAGCGTATTTAACATGAAATGTCGGTTCATGTTGCTTTTGAAATTGTTAAAGCTGTTAAAGCTGTTATCGACTTCGAGGTCGATCACCTCGAAGTGCTGAAATTTACCGTGGTAAATTTACCGTGGTAAATTACCGTGGTAGGATTGAACTAGCTGACTGATGTCGCGTATACCGGTTGTTGAGTTTGAAAGAAAGTCTTTGGGACGAGTGAAAATGGCTTGACTTCTCTTGCTCCAAGCACTGATTTCAGATTTTGGAAACTTTGATTCCTGGATATTGTGTAAAGTCAAGGATTCTGATATGTTTTTACGTAAGGTTTTCCATTAGTTGTCATTTCTCAGCTTTCGTAGTGTTTTGTATGCTCCAGAAATATAGCGGACTGAGTAAAACCAGCGAATTTGGGCTGTCCTCTCTAGCTTCAAGACATTTTGCACGCTAATGCACTGGGATTCTGCAAATAGTTCATGTGGAGTGTTACTGTGTGATATCAAGACGTAAAGTCTTAATGCCACAGAGAAAATTCTAGAAGTTCACTGTTGTTTTTCATGCAGTCAGTCAAAATTAAATTTAAACTAAGGGCGCTACAGTAAACATAAACTGCATGAGGCACCTTCTCCCTGAGCTTTACTAAAACTCCGTTAACTTCCCCGCTAATGATGTATGCACCGTCATAGCATTGGGTAACACGCAACATTAAATCTACGCCAACGTTTTTATAGTTTTACAAATCGAGGTGGATAACCTTTCGGCGTCTAATTTTTGCATGTGATAGCTTCCGATTGGTCACTCCTCTACTTTTCCATTCGATATGTACCTGAGTAGGACCGGTACTTTTTCTGTTCTAGAAACATCTTTTGTCTCGTCGACGACAATAGTGTAGCAATTTGGTGATTTACTTCTGAAATAACGTCTCCCCGCAAGGAATTCCTATTAGTGTAACTAAGTAATTTTGGTACTGATGACTGCAATTATAGTGGCAATATCAGTGCTTTAACTTGGCCTTCACATTTTCGTCACTTTTAGAGAATTTCTCTGTCAGTTCAACGAAATTATCCCAGTTTGCGGATGTTTCTGAATGACCCCTCGAAGCATGACTCTAGCGGCCGAGTGAGCAAATCGCGAAAAACATACTTCGCATGTTAAAAAAAAAGTTTAAAGTTAAAATATTTTAAAATAAAAGTTTTAGTGCCCTCTTTAATGACCAAAAAGATTGAATGGCTGATAGCCCTCCCACCTTTTCCCAGAGTCATCTGGTCAAAAATAAAAAAAAATCCGTTTTGTTCAGCGTAGTTCAAAGGTTAAGTAACTATGCCTCTGGGGATGAAATGACTCTCCACAGCCCCTGGTAAAAGGGCTGTAAATTTTGAATTTCACCCATTGTCTACAAATTGTATTTGTTATTGGGAAGTATACAGACATTTTTGGGACGGATAATTTTCTGCGGGGGAGGGATTTTCCGCGGGGAGAATTTTCTGCGGAGAGAGATGTTTCTGAGAATGAACATTACACGGGAAGTTTTACACGGGAAGAATTTACCCAAATTCTTATAGAAATTCTTTTATTTGTCATACTTTTTCTTTGGCGACCTAATTATAAATTTGCAAATGTTCCGGAAAACTGCCCAGGAGAAATTTTCAATGGTGTTGAAATTGTTTGTGGGATTTTTCTGTAAGGGAAGAGGGGGCACATTTTCCACGGGAAAATTTTTCATGGCGGAATTTTCCACGGGAGGAACTTTCCATTGGGGGAGGGAAGTCTGGGAAAAATTTATTATTGAAGGGTGTATTTCCGGAACGATTTAAAAAACTATCGGAAATTAAATTAAAATAAGTCTTTTTTCAAATTAAAACTATTAAGAAAAATATTCCAGGCGCTAGAGATTGTCCGCTAGAAATAATTTTCAGCAATTTTCCAAGGAGGGGAAGGTGAATTTTCTGGTATTATATAAAAATACGATCAGAAGCTCTAAATATAAACAAAAATTTTTCAACTGAAATCAAAGAGCACTATTAAAACTTAAAACGAACGGGAATTATTCCGTGTGTGAGGGGAGCTACCTGCTCTACAATACCTCACTCATCACCCAACAGTTTGACTTTTTGACCCAATTCTTTCAGAGAAACTCTTAAAACCCAAGAGCCATTTAATTAGAATGAGGAATTTTTGTGAAGTACTTAAAAACACTAGCTTGAAGAGCGCAGTTTTGAGGAGGGGACAGCTCCCCTGATAGACAGAGTAATTTTTGTTCGTTCTAAGTATTAATGTTGTGCCTTCTTTATTTTTGTCGTAAAAACGTGTTTTTTCTTTGATATATGAAGGAACTATAGTGAAATTTTGGCAGAATTCATCCGAAAAATTTCTTTTGGAACATTTCATTAATACCAAGTAAAATGATAAGTACCGAAAAATAAAATAAAAAAAAAGATTCTGGAAATTGAAAGTTACTTTCAGTCATTAGATAAAAATATATACTATTGTTATTAACTATTTCACTACCACTATTAGTAACTTCTTCAGAGAAGGGACTGAACTACCCAAATATTGAAAAACGGGTAAAAAAATACATGGAAAAAACTAATTCTACTGATCACCCCCACTCCTATATAGTGAACTAGATTTCCCTCGAAGCGTAATGTGTTTGTGTGGCTTTGAAAAATTTCCAATTAGATGTTACCTTAACTTATCGTTAATATTGATTGTCAAATTATTTGACCATCATTTTCCGGTTAATCATTATTGAGCAATTGTCAGTAAGAATTAAGAATGTGGTTTTTCCTGTAAAACTTGGAAAAGGTTTTTATAATATAGGCTTTGAGCAAGGTGCTTGTACAACTTGCATTTCTATTTATCTTAAATAAAACAACCGCAGACAAAATGATTATGTTCCATGTTTACCTCCCCCCCCCCTCCTGAACAAGCTCTTTGATATTAGTGTCCCTTCTAAGAACCCCACCCTATTTTTTCACCGATAACAGTATTTAAATGTGCTTGATATTGCTTACTCTAAATGCGAAATTGTCTTTTCAACGTAGATATCTGAAACATATTTTAAGGAACCTGTACCCCCTAACTACAATAAAAATCTTTTTAAACGATAATAGAGTAAAAGCTACATAATTTCATTTAATTTGGTTGGGGCACACAAATCACAATAATTTTTATTCTTTTAATTTATGTATTTATTAATTTGCTATTTTATTCTATTTTCTATGCTTCGATTTGCTGTTTAAATTAGATATAATTAACTTATTCATACTTTTATAGAGTAAATATCCTTGTACCCCTTACAATATCACTAGTACCATTAGTCACCTCTTTAAAATAGGGACTGAATGGTCCGAGTTGTGGAAATAAGAACTGAAAGACCCGGTGCATCTGCGCGTTTCTTAAGGTACCAGTTGCATCTTTACACTTGCTCTCCGCAGGTTAACATTTTCTGTGATTAACAAGTGTAAATTCCTTCCGCAAAAATGAGCCGTTCTATTAGTCCTGCAATAAAAAATAAGGGGTTCGAAGAGGTGCTTTTGTGTTCATACGAATATTTAAACAGGGTTGTACCTGTTAGATGACAAAACTTATTTTTCATCAATCTAGTCAAAGTCAAATTGGAAAAGACTAACATTCGAAAGTCCTTTTTACTTTTTTGTACAATTAATGGGTAGCCGGTGTTTACCCCCTGGTGAAAAATACCCCTACGTAAAACGAAACTCTCAGTTTCTGATTTAATGAGCACCCTTTGAAGTATCCACGACCATGAGGTGGAGATGGAGAAGGGGAAGTCTTATTCCTGTAAAGAATATATTATGCTCATTTTATGTTTTAATGTTACCCTTTACTTTCATAATAACAGTGTATACCAGATATATTCCCAGAAATCAAGAGGGATTCAAAATCAATTTCACATCTTTGATACGTTTTTAAGGTTTTCCGTACCCCGCCCCTCGAAAAAAATTACACCATCAAACGAAAGTCCAGGATATGCCCCGCTCATGGGCATAATATATCTATTTCTACCTCCAGTCTTCCCTCGTCTCTCCCTTAGAACTAGTGCTGTATTTCTCTGAACGCTCAATGAGTGTTGGGAAGTTTCAGCATAAAAAATGCACCTTTGAGGCATCTTCCTCCCTCCCTAATTGCAAAATAATTTATAATTGCCAGGGCCTTACCCAAGACTTTCGTTCGGGGAGGATGTACAAAAAAACTTTTTGAGCAGGATGTATTTTTTGTAGGAGGGAGACTGCACCTTCCTCATTTCTACCTCTGCCTCATTGTCGTAGAAACTTCGGAGGATGCTCATTCAATCAGAAATTGGAAGTTCTGTTCCATTTTTATAAGTCGAAAGTGATTGGAGACCATCCAGCCACGGGAGGTTATTTTCCGCGGGAGGAAATAAACGCATAGAATCAATTAATGAGGGTGACACATGACTGGAACCCATGGATGCAAAACAAATGTCTCACCTAACCCCATCCCCAGCCCACTTTCCAAAAAATAATAATTAAATTTTACATCATTCAAACAGCCGGTGTCTTACTATGGCATGCAATATGTAAATGAATGAAGTCTTCAATGGATCACCTCAGTCAAAAGAACCTTTTATTCATGATTGAAAAGTACAGTTTTTGTTATGTTTCCCCCCCCCCTACTGTCTTACAAAATTTTATCTGAGACCCTGCTAGGAGTCTTGTCTGTAAGTATGGAAATGCATGCGCCCGTGAACCCACAACTAGGAAATACGCAGAAAGGGATGCTATGGGCCTGGCCTGTCTCAAAATCTAAATTTTATTGGAATTTTTTGACACTTCTTGTTCAAATTATCAAATAAAATGAGTTGCATTTTTGTCGTTAACAACGTAGACCTATGGCTATTCTAAAGGAAAGACAGAAATAAAAAGGAATAGCACAGTTCGGCTATATCTGGTATCTTTAGGGAGAGGGGGGGGCACAGTTTTGTCAGAGGAACGAAAACAATATCTGGAAAGAGCGCTGATGGCAGAATCGAACGATGCTGTTATTTGGTTATTATAGGGTTTCCTACAGAAGATTCATAATTCTACGGTGTGATATTAATCGCTTTCCCCCTCTATAAACATTAACCTCACGTAAACGTAGGCTTTTCATACAAAAATTTCATGTTTTTTTTAGTAAGGCGTTTTTGTTCCTGGTGACAAGATTCAAGTTTTCATTTTAGGGATGATTAGTTTGTACTAAATGTTGCTAGAAAACTCGAAAAGGGTGCATTTGAATGAAAACTTTACGTCTTGTTGTCCTTTTCGAACAATTTCAAAGTTTCGTCTTCTATCATTTTTCCTTTTTTGGAATAATGATCAAAGAAAACTAAACCTCATTCGACTCCAGCATGAAAGATCCTTTAAGCATAACTCCAAAATTGAAACTGACTTGATTGAAACCAACAGCTGTAACATCCAACTGTTAAGAAGATTACAAAACCAAACACTTGAAATATTTCTTAATAGATACCCTGTCAAGATACAACTTAATAAGGGCTCAATTCTAGTTCGATTGTCAATTAAACCTGAAATTAGAATAAATGTATATAGGTTTTGGACATGTATAAAGAACAGATGTGTTTCTATAGACTTATGTTGAAAGGCGGTTGGAACAAAGTTACCAAATTACAGAGTTATTACCGCTGTTTTACATTGCCTTTTCCCGCTTGCATTACTGAGCTTTACGTAAGTAAACAGGTTTATGATTGGTTAGTAACTTTTAGCCAGCCAATCATAAACCAGTTTTAACATATGAGCTCCATAACGTAGCTCATTCCCAGACATATCTGCAAACGCTGCTCAGGAGTGAGGGGCTTCGATCTAAAGTTGTATTTTTGCATTAAAATGTAATTCTGAAAATCATGAATAATCATTTACAAAATTATAATAAAAAATTATTTCATGTGCTTTATTCTCTCCGAATATCAAATTTAGCCTTCCCAGGAAAACTGTAACTGCATTTACCCTCAGGCAGGGCCGTACCCACAGGTTTTACCCAGTTTAAACCCCCAAACGTGTGCCTATCTCCCACAAAAGTAATGGAAATGTTTGTTAAGTAATGGAAATGTTTGTATGCAATTGTTTGTTGCTTTGTGTAATTTTTTTGTAGGTCCCCCCAAATGACCCTCCCCACCCCCTTCGAACCAAATTTTTTGGATAGTACCCTGCCTCGAGGGTGCAGTTTTCAACTGAACTGGCGTAATTAACTCCGACAAAAT
>JAQQPU010012296.1:0-26270 GCA_029168905.1 Artemia sp. Kazakhstan ARC1039 | reverse complement strand
TGAGTGCCAAGTCCATGTTTTGATGTGTCTGTTATCACTTCTACCAAGGTCCTTTAGTGTCAAAATATGCAAGATTGCTACAAACAGCTTCCTGGATTCTTACTCTGGCCTTGTTGTGAACTGCTTTCCATTCAAACTCCATGGCCTCTTCTAATTCCCAAAGCAGTTGGTTTAAGGTAGAGTGGCCAGGAACATATCTTGACAAACAGTTATGCATCCCTAGGAGAGTCTTTAACTCATATTTGCTTATGGGGGCTGGCATTACCCTGATTTTCTCAAGTTTGGAAGGTTCAGGTTTCATACCTCCATTTCTTTGTAAATGACAAAAGCAAGGAATAGCTTCAGCACCAAAAAGGCATTTCTCTTTATTGAATTTGATGCCTTTCTCACAAGCCCTTTTCAAAACTTTCCTCAGCTTTCTTTCATGATCTTTTCTACTACCAGCCACTTCAGCACCATTGTTGATGATCAGCTCAATATTAATACCTTCAAACATTTCTTCCATATGCTTTTGGTACTCATCTTGAACTGATATGAGCCCAAAAGGATACCTTTTAAATCTGTATCTTCAAAATGTGTTACTGAATTTGGTCAAATTGGCAGAATCCTTGTCCAAAACCACTAGCTGGTAGCTATTTCTAGCATCAGTCCTGCACATTTTACTACTATATCATCAGAACTAGGAATGGGGTGGTGTGGACACTTGATGCATTTGTTCAAATCAACTGGATCAAGGCAAATCCAGATCAGGCCTATTCGTGTGGTAAGGTACAGGTGTCACCACTTATTGGTACAAAAATGGCACTATGCCACTTACTGGAGGGGAAATCCCCCTTTGCCACAAAATATTATAATGGGATGCCTGCACTTACCACAACAGTTCTGTAAATATAGGGTTTGTTAATACCCAATGTACAATATACCCTGCCTCAGGGTTTGATAAAATGATCGAATGGTCAAATGGTCAACCTCTAAGGCCAAGGGTGCACCCAACTTGGGTCACCAATAAAAATATTTAGCTGTCTCCTTGGAAGGTAAATGAATCCCCCCCCCCTGTCGATATAATAATGACGGTATTTAGTGCAACTTTTTTCCTACCCTGTCTGGGTTCCTGGAAAAAAATAGTCTACACAGCTGTAGAAAATAGCTTACTTGTAATCTTCCAAAAATCACACACATATATCAACTCTGAAAAGGACAGACTCCCCAAAACAGGGTCTCAATCTAGAATAACTAAACAATATTGGTTCTGTACAGCAAACTTTGCATAGGGGTGGACCTTCACTTGGCCCTGGCCAATCTTCTAAATCACCATCCAAAATCCATTCCACTTTTGCATTATTTTGTCTATCAATGGCCCAGACCCAGAAGGCCAAAGTAGAATTTAACTTCAAAGCTTACGTATTGCAAAAGAATCTAGCTTAGCAACCAGAGTTCAACTTATGATTAAAATTATCTTGTAAAGAAAGGAAAATAGGTCATTAATCTGATGAAAACAGGAGTGGAACCCCTACACCTCCCCCCATAAGATAAATGACACCCATGCGCCACGCTGGTCCACCCTTACAAATATAACACTTAACTTCCAAATCTCCAAACTTGTCCATCTTCTCTTCTTTCTTCCACCAGTGCCTGTACTTCCATTACTTGGCTCAGGATCTGTTGTCATCCACACATCTCTACTGTAGAACCAACATGGCCTCAATTGTATGGCATCTACATTTTGTTTTGAAAATTGAAGTCTCCAAGATTTGCAGAAAATGATTGTGCTCAGCACAATCAAAAATAAAAATTTTCTTACTGTCGCAAATTTACATTTGAGAGGAGCAGAGAATCAGTTTCTGGCACATTTGATGATGCCAGCCATCATGAAAAATTGGCTGCATTAGCCTCTTAATTTCCATCAGTGGAAACAACCCCATATCTCAATTAAAATGTAAATTGCCCCTTGGCATATTTCCAAATAATCTAAGGCCGAAAATGCAAAGGTCTGTAAAAACAATAAGGGTACAGGGAAATCAGCTAAAAGTTTGAGCAAATCGCTAATCAGTTCACTCTGGGTTCCCTCCCCTGAGATAATCAAATGAAGAATATGCATTGATGCTAAATGAAGATGAAATTTGGATACATCTCCCACTGAATACAGTTTGCCAGAAATAATTGTCGATTCCCATGAAGAATAACAACTATAAATAGGGTTACTGGACAAAGGTTTGGGTGAAGTATGAAGTGACTGGGAGAGAGTATCTCCCAAGGATTCCAGATCAGAGAGGCAAAATCTTAGTAACAGCGTCACAACTGGCCAACCAGTTGTCCATTGACCAAATCGTCCATCATTTTTTGTTCCCCAAAGGGAATCCTCCCCTGCAAAAGAGACCAGATTTAAAGTTGATAGGACTAGTCTCAGATTCCTTCCCGAGTTTTTCCAATCTAACCCAACAATCTAAATCTCCCAACTTTTTCCCCAACCTGTTGTAGGTTGTTCAACTCTATTTTGTAATCATCTTGTTTTATTCCCCATGGGTCTTGTCCCCTCCACCATTTATGTTAGATATGCACAGCCCATCCAACTTTTCATTTTTCAACCTATTATCCATTTTGTTTACGTTAGCTAGGCACAGCCCATCCAACTTTTTATTTTTCACACTATTATCCGTTTTATTTATATTAGCTAGGCACAGCCCATCCAACTTTTTATTTCTCGCCACTGCAGGCTGAATCTCCAAATTTTTGTCTCTTTTTTGCACTTTACTTTTCATCTCTCCTTTTCTCAAACCTTCCAATTGCGCACATTAAATCATCATTAAATCTGAATGGGACTCCAGCGTCCACTATCTTTGACTGCCATTCTTTACTGTAGTTCCCTTTTGCATCTTTTTTCTCTCTTTTACCGCAGAAACAAATATTTCGTCATCAAACGGGAACTGAACTCTGACATTTGGTTTTTCATATTGTACTAAAATTTTTCGAACTTTAAGAGGAAAAGTGCATACAATAAATTTCGTCTCATTTTTTCTCTGGCACAATCAGTGCTTCATTTTGAAAAATATTTTTTGGTGTATCATATTCGTTAAAAGTGTTCTCAAGTTTTATATTTTCTGGAAATTTCCCCAAAAAATTATTTTCACGTGTGTTATTTTCAGTATTATGTGGTTTTCTTACTTCCGCATTCCATTTTTGTGAATTGTCAATATTTTGAACACAAGTATCAACCATTTCATTTTCTGACAGGGGGGTTCAGTCTCCCAATTTGTTTTACCTCCCCCCCCCCCTGTCCCTGTAGTCAACGATGTTGTATATTTTTCGGTCTTAGTGTAGTTTTGTAATTTTCACACTGTTTAAGAAGTTGCTTTTAACGATAGTAGATATCCGATATCCCCAAAGTCTCCTCCTAATAAAACATCCATTGTTAGCGTAGGTACTAAGCCTACTTTTATTGTTGTTCTTTGGATTGTACCATCGACCTTTGCAATTTCTATTCTAACCCAAGCAGACAGGCATGGGTGCTTGTCTCCATAATAACTTAATGTTGTAATCTTATTTTCATGGTCTATATCCGTTCTATTAATTAGGTCAGTTCGCACATAGGTTTGGTCACTGCAAGAATCAATTGCCATTTCAGTTAATTCCCCGTTCAATTTTCCATATATTTTATGCGACTCTGCAAATGCATTATTTTTTCCCTTATTATGGGTCGTGGCCCAGGCTGTCGTTTTATGTGGCTTTTGGTCATATTTACTGGGGCAATTTCTTGCAAAATACTCTGTAGTACCACAGTTATAGGAAGTTCATTCTCCTTGCACTGTGTTATAGTGCCTATATTTGTTATACTCTATATTGAAATATGTCTGTGTCCTCAACTTCCTCTCTTATTCCGGTCCACCTATTTGCAATTTCTGACATTTCTTTGCTTGTTTTTGCATTCTTTTCTTTCAAATATATTTTCAGTTCTCTGTGGGTGTGTTCTAAAAACTGTTCCATTACTGTTTTATCTATCACTTCTGTCAACTTTTCCTTTATCTCCTCTGGGTCTTCTAACATTCTATAGTTTCCTAATTCTAATTCATTTTAAACACATATCTTTTAATTTGTACCCAAATTCTTTATAAGTTTCGTTGTCTCGTTTTCTTTCACTTCTAAACCTTCTTTGAAAGTGCTTGGGGAGAGTTGAAACTTTTCAAAAATGGCTTGTTTTACCCTTTCAAAATCTTTTGAGTAGTGCATTGGTAATGCTTTATATGCAATTTGTGCTTTGTAGTTAAGGAGGGGCTGTATTGTTGTCACCCAACTTTCTCTCGGCCATCCATTTAATTCTGAGGTACAAATGTACATTTTTATTCTCTTTCATTGGTTTAAAGTTTACTGCATGCATTAAATTTTCTATGGACGATCCTTGAGGCTCCTGGGAATTTTCTCCTGCAATTATTTGCATTAGTTCTCTCCTATCCTGTCTATTTGCCTCTTCCTTTTGTTCCCTGGCTATTCTGTCAGCCTCTTCCTTTTGTTCTCTGGCTATTCTATCAGTCTCTTCTTTTTGTTCTATAGCTATTCTGATATTCTGTCTTTCTTATCTATCTTCCACGGTTCATATTGGAGATCGCTCTATTACTGATTTTGTTTTGAAGTTTCCCCCTTCACACGTGTCAGAATTGTCTATTTCACCCCTGAGTGAAATATGGTTCTATCTGTTGGTGTTTTTCTTAGGGTATTTCCAGCAGGAGTTGCATACAATTGTGGGTCTGAATACGATTTTTGGTTTACCGCGGTTGTTTTTTTTCGAATTCATATCCAATTCTCTCAATTCTGGTCTCTTTTCTGACCATGTGTGAATCTTCCGTTTTTCCGCCATTACTTCAAGGTTTACTTAACGTCAAAATATTTCTTCCGTCTAAATGAAAATTCTTTCACCAACGTAACTTCCGGTCTCTCGCGAAAAATTGTTACGTTTTAATTTGGAGATTTTAACATTGATTTGAAATTGTTAGCATCTAATTTAAAAGCCCGGAATTTTTTGAATTTAATGTTAGGTTATGGGATGCATCCTGCTGTAAATATTTGTACTAGAGTGACGGATTCATCTTCATCTCTAATTGATAATGTATTTTTGAATGTTCCCCATGATTCGTCGAGTGTTGTGTTAAATGATGTTTCGGATCACTTTGGTTTGGCTATATTAGTTCCGGGTATATTTAAGAATATTAATATTAATTGTGATGCTCGCCCTAAGCCTAAGAAATTAATAGTTGATTCAAATACTATTTCAAGATTTAAGCCTAGGATAGAACAGTTAGACTTTAAATTTTTACAAGAAGAATTAGATTTAAATTTGAAGTTTGAGCTTTGGTATGGTAAGATTAAGGATACGTTTTTGGAATGTTGTGAAGTGTCAGGAATACAGAAGAGAAGGGTGTTTCCGAATAAACCTTGGATTACAAAGAGTTTGTTACAGTCAGTTAATAGAAGACGTTTTTTATATAAGTTGTCAACAAGGAGCAATGATCCTCATGATAAAGTAATATATAGAGTTTATAATAGTAGGTTAAATGCTGCACTCCGACTGGCTAAGGTAGAATATTATAAGGTTAAATTTAAAAAAGTTGAGGGTAACCCGAGTAAGACTTGGAAATTGATTAAGTCGGTGACTTACCCTGGTAGCGTCTTGATCCGTCCAGATAATATGGGAATGAATAATAATGTTGCAGATGAGATGTGTAATCACTTCGCTACTATTGGACAGCGTGTGTCATCATCGGTGCC
Organism: Artemia sp. Kazakhstan ARC1039; assembly: GCA_029168905.1. Taxonomy (NCBI): domain Eukaryota; kingdom Metazoa; phylum Arthropoda; class Branchiopoda; order Anostraca; family Artemiidae; genus Artemia; species Artemia sp. Kazakhstan ARC1039. Next base: position 20,513 of record JAQQPU010012296.1, on the reverse strand, counting down.
AGTATTTGATCAAGATGGAGATTTTCGTCAGTTCCTACCTGAAGATTGTGATGTGTCTGCGTACCTTAAATCTGTAACTATTGATGAATTATTTGATGTTATAAATAATATGAAAAATGGTGCATCAGGAGGCGATTTTATTTCGTTGAAGGCTTTGAAGTCGATATTACCTGTTATATCTAGTCATTTTTTAGGACTGATAAATAATTGTTTAAAAGCTGGAATATTTCCTGATTGTCTAAAGTGCGCGAATGTTATCCCGATATTTAAAGGAGGGGATAAGAATTGTTTTAGTGATTATAGACCGATTTCTTTACTGCCATTTATTTCTAGAGTGTTTGAAAAGTTGATTCATAGTAGGATGGTAAGTTTTTTCGAGAAAAGACAATTTTTTAGTTCTAGTCAGTTTGGGTTTAGGAGTCATCATTCTACAGAGCATGGAGTTTTGTTTTTAACAACTTTTATTAATGATGCTTTAGACAAGGGTCTGAAGATAGCTTCGATATTTTTGGATATTACTAAAGCATTTGACTCTGTTGATCATGATATACTAGTTCAAAAGCTATATAGTAGTGGTATACGTGGTGATTTTTTAAATGTGATAGTTAGTTTTCTTAGTGAAAGGACTCAGTGTGTCGTGATGGATGAAGTTACATCTAAAATTGAATATATTTCGATTGGAGTACCCCAGGGTTCCGTTTTGGGCCCTTTGTTGTTTTTGGTTTATATTAATGACCTTTGTAGAGCTTCAAGTAATGTGTCTTGTTCTTTAGACCTTGATACTTACGGTACAATAGGAATTCTACCATGTTTTGCTGATGATGCCCATTTCACCGTAGCTGCTAGAACTGAAAATGAGTTGATGACTATATTGAAACAAGGTATTTCTTCGATTGAAAAGTGGATGCGAGTAAATAAATTGAAACTGAATCATAATAAGTCGAATTTTTTGATTTATGGTAGAATTACTGGACATTATCCATGGATTAATAGTATAGAAGTAGGGCACCATACTATTGTAAGATCTACTAGTACTAGATACCTTGGTGTTATAATTGATGAAAGCCTTAGTTTTAAAGACCATATTGCATCTGTTAACAGCAAATTGTCTCGTAATATTGGTATTATGCGTAAACTTAGGTATCTTTTTCCGTGTGAAATTCTGAGAATGTTGTATTTTTCTATGGTTCAACCATATCTCATTTACTGTTGTATGGTTTGGTCGAAAACATTCGTAACTCACCTCCATCCGCTCTGCGTAACACAGAATATGGCAATTAGAGTTCTTTATAGTAATCAAATTGACATATCTGTATCGGTGAGGCATTTATCTTTTTAATTAATTTCCTTTTTTTCTCTATATGTAATCACAATAGACTTCTTTGTAGGCCAAATTAAATTGTCTCTTTGAAAACGCGGAATTCTTTTACTATCAGGTTTACCGATATGACCTTTCTTGCTGCCACCAGTATTCGTGTGGTAAGATACGGGTGTCACCACTTACTGGAGGGGAAATCCCCTGGTGGCGCCAAATATTATAATGGGATGCTCGCGCTTACCACAACGGTTCTGTAAATATAGGGTTTGTTAATACCCAGTTTACAATATACCCTGCCCCAGGGTATGATAACGTTATCGAATGGTAAAGGGCCAACCTCTAAGGCCAAGGGTGCACCCAACTCGGGTCACCACTAAAAATCTTTAGCTGTCTCCCTGGAAGGTAAACGAACCCCCTTGTCAATATAATAATGACGGTATTTAGCGCAACTCTTTTCCTACCCTGTCTGGGTTCCTGAAAAAGATAGTCTACAAAGCTGTAGAAAATAGCTTACTTGTAATCTTCCAAAGAAATCACACACTTATATCAACTCTGAAAAGACAGACTTCCCAAACAGGGTCTGAATTTAGACTAACTAAATAATATTGGTTCTGTACAGCAAACTTTGCATTGGGGTTGACCTTTGCTTGGCCCTGGCCAATCTTCTAAATCACCATCCAAAATCCATTCTACTTTTGCATAATTGTCTTTCAATGGCCGAGACCTGGAAAACCAAAATAGAATTTAACTTCAAACCTTACCTATTGCGAAAGAATCTAGCTTAGCAACTATAATTAAAATTATCTTGTAGGCAAATATAATTACAGAAAGGAAATAGGTCATTTATCTGTAAAGAAAAGAAACAGAGATGGGACCCCAACAAGGCCCTTATCATATGTTAGGCTTAGCACAAATTGTATCAAGTTCATTTGTTCACTTGTTTGTCTTCCAAGTATTGGACCTTTGTTGGTTTCCACAACATGAAATGCATGAACTTGTGGTTTTTTGTAAATATACTGAACCACTATTTCTGCAATTCCAGTACCTTTAGGCTGCATCTGCAATAGCTTGTTAGGATGTCCTTACTGGGAGGGATTGTACGCATTGGTTTCAATGATCTAAATTCACTTGCTGGGAGAATGTTTGCATCAGCTCCTGTATCAATTTTCAAGTTTATGTCTTGGTGGTATCAAGTAGGTTAAGTTTTATCATTGGATTTTTCTCTGAATCAATTTTACAGTCAATAGATTCAATGAAGTACTGGTTATATCCTTTGTTTTCAGCTGAAAGGCCTTCAATTTCATTGACAGGTATGCTTTTGCAGACCTTTTTAAAAAGGTTTGGCTTCTGCCATTTGAAACCAATTGTTTCTTCTGCAGGGCATTTTTGTTCATCAGAGTATGCATTCTCACAGAAATAGCACCTTAATGTCATTATCTTGCAACACTTTTTGTATGCATATGGTTTCTACTTCTTGCTTTAAAACACTGGTTATTGGTTTGTTTTTCATTTGTGCATGGATATCCACCACTGTTTAAATTGCTTGACTTGTTTCAATAGCTTTTGATAGTTAAAGTGTTCTGCCTCCACTTAAAAGTCTTTCTCTTATGCTGTTGCTCTGTATATCAAATACATATCTATCTCTCACCATTTCATCTGAGCTGTCTCTGAAATCTCAATCGGCCAGTAACTTTAGTGCTGTCACATATGATTCAATAGTCTCTCCTTCTTTCTGATTCTTTCAGTGAAAAAATGAATCAAGAAAATATATGGGTTTTGAAAGGGGTTCAATATGCTTGCTGAATCTCTTTAGGTATACATCCACTTTATTCTTTTCTATTTCCACACTTTGGAATGTGCTGAATATATCTCGCCTCTTTTCTCCAACCCATATCAACAAGTATGAGCACTTGACACTTCCACTTTTTCTAGACAAATTTCCTGTAAACATCAGTTCAGCATGTTGGTGAAATTCCTTGCATGAGGTTTTGAGATTGGCTGACGACTAGTCAATTGTGGGGCAGTTGTGCTGCTCCTTCTGGCACCTTGTAACATATTTTCTCATCAGATTTCATGCTTAAATATAGTTGTTTAAGGAAACCCCAGTACCTATAAATAAAGCACATAAGCAAAACAAGCAAGGAAGCAAAGCAATATATTTCATTATTTTTCAATTTTCCAAACAATAATCAATTAAGAAAAGAATATTATTGCATCTTAACCCTTAGCCTATAAATATCCTGGTAAAACAAATAGTTGTCATCTGAAATGTATATTGTTTACTTTATTCTGTATCTAAATTCATTAAACTTCAGAATAAAAACATATTAACCACAATCTGGACACAAAAAGAACAGATTGAGGCAAGGGCGGATCCAGGATTTTTTTTCGGGGGGGGGGGGGGGGGAATATTTGACTCTCACTTAGAGTAATATTATACGGATTTTTTCCTTGGTTTTACTATTTTTCGACTTATTTTCGCCTCGGTCAAAGGGGGGGGGGGGGGAACCCGGCGGCCCCCCCCCCCCCCCTTGGATACGGCCTTGGATTGAGGGACATTGTATCCATGGAGTACTAGAAGGGCTACTGCTTTATCTGAAAAAAAATGTCAGAAAAAGAATATATCCTGAAATACATTTTGACCTTACAAAAGGGAAAAGCAGAAGTGTAACTTTTTCTGCTTTTTAAAGCAAATTCCTGTATAATACTTTGTAAACAAAAATAGTTTTGTCTGTCAATAAGAAAACAGAGAATGCTATAATTAACTTATTAACTTTTGAGACTTTTTATCAAATATATATTATTTATTAGTTGCCAAACAGAAAAAGAAGTAAGAATGCTTTTTATCATAATTTTGTCCATAGGAAAAAATGACATGCATTTGTTTGTTTATAACGAATTTTCTAAGCATCAAATAAGGATGAAATCGTCCAGTAAAAGTAGAATTCTATGCAAGTTAAATAATTTGTGGAAAGATGCTCAAATAATTAAATTGCGCTGAATTCAATCTTTTATAAATTGTGTTCTCTTCTTCCCTCAACAAATCAATGAAGTATCTTTTTTAAGGAGATGTAAAACTCACCTATAAGCTCACTTTGGAGATAGATCAATAGACCAAAACCCTCATGGGCAGTACCATAGTTAAAATGATAAAGGTTTGGCTATTAAATAGGTTTAAAATATAACAATCTAAATTGTGTGATTATAAGCACTGACAAGTAAAGAGATAAAATAGGAGCAGAATGATTCTCAGAAGCAAGGTTCTTTATCAACTTTAGCAAGGTTCAATCAAGTCTAGACTCACTGTTCATTCCATGAAAAGTTAACATATCTGTATGGTATGCAAATTTAGTAGAAAAAAGGCTGCTTTGCACACTGCTAAGATCAGGATCAAGTCACACTTGGTAATAAAGACATTGACCCAATAGCTCAGCCAATACTTCAATAACTACAAGAAACAATACCTCAAGGAGGCAGGTTGTGTGCCTAGGTTCCTCTTCAGAAGAATGTCCACATTCTTATTAATTTTTCTCTAGTTTCAGATATTTTGTATATAATGTCATAGTTTTAGAGTTTCTTGAAATGGTAGGCTAAACTAGCCTAATATAAAGAAATAAATAAATTCTTACTGTGTTCTAGTACTTTAATGACATTACATCACCTAGTAGTTTTACTGAAACTAAAATGCAAATACATACAAATAGTCCACTTTTATCTGAAGAGCAGCATTTGAACTACAAAACACTGGATACTAAAGTAAAAAATCAATACAGTTGTTGTAACTATGGTACTAAGTTTAGTGCTATGTCTTCATAAATAAGAGGTGTTAAACACAAGTCTTGTATCAAAAGCCATGAGGTCTCTACCTTCATCCAAAAATCAGTAGAATCCTCCCTGCTGTAATGTGGTATTCCAATTATAAGTGTTGAGTTGATATATCTTATTTGAAATGGAAAACTGTAACCTGGAACCAAAAAAGACATTAAGCTTATATCTAAAAGAATAATTTTTGTTTTTCAGAAACTATCTTGAAATATGGAATTGCAAGATATTTTATACCCTGCTGGAGAATATATTCAAACTGTAAGTCATGTCATTCTTTTTAATTGCAAGTATTTATTTTTTTAGTTATATGAAAAAAACCCTGACTATTTTAAATTTCATTTCACAGTTAAATCTTTCCACCCAGTTAGCTTTAAAAATTGTAGTGAAAAGCCTACCACAATCTGGATTCACGTTAGTAAAAACGAAAAGCCATCTGATAGAACCTGCCCCCCTCCAAATGTTTGAGGTAGACATATCTCTGATTTAGGTTTTACAGACATAATTCAACCAAAAAGATTGAATCCCAGATAGCTGTTGAATGTGTCTAGAAACCAGTAGCAAAAAACAAAGTAGGAAATTTTTTGTTTTCATTAGGAAAATATTCAGAATGAAAAAAATGAAACAAACGGGGAATATCCAATGAAATAATCCGATCATATTTGCAAGTTGAAATAGTGTACGGTAGAACCTTAGTGCTCCAATGACATACCTAAAAAAATGTGAATGCTGGCCAAACTTTTCAAGAAAAGAAATATCCTCTTGTTCAAACCAATATTCAAGGTTTAAAGAGTAGCCCAGCAGAGTTGACTATAGATAGTGGTTGGTCAAAGGTGAAGCAGTTGGCAACTGCTGATGCCAAATGTTACTACTCCCTGAAGTACTTAATTGCCTCTCTTGAGGTTGAACTGTCATGGATGGTATCTGCTGTTGTGCTTGTATTAGAGTGTTAGTGCATGTATTTGTGTTATTTACTATGTTACAGTTCCTTTAAACCATTAATCTGGGGTTTTAGGACAGGTATTGGTTGAAAAACAGAAAATTGGCAAGAGTAATAATAGGATTATAGAAAGAAATCCCATCAAAAGATGAAAAAGCCGTTGGTGTCTCTGGTCTGATCACCCAATAGAACATGACAAAGGACTTCCCTTCAAAACAAATAAGCTTTTATTATTTCCCCTTTGATCTGCTATTCATTATTTCCACATACATCTTTCCAAATTTTATACAGCAGTTCCCACACAATTTGACATTTATCGGAAAGGCTAAACACATTAATCCATTTTTAGCTGTTTCTCATCAACCCTCCTTTCTGTCCTCCGATTATATAGACCTGTCATCAATCAATTAGCAAATGTCTCTTGTACTTGCAGCATTCAGGGTCCTTATGGCTGCGAAGTTTTTCGCGCAATAACTCGGTTCTCATATGTTCTCCTTCATAGTTTTGTGTTTTGTCTTGTTCTTCTACAGCAGCGCTTCTTAAACCTTTTTCATTCCCAACCACATTTATGACTGTGAGTTTCCAGGCGACCCCATTTGAATATAAAAGAAAGATAAATAAATATTTTGATGACTTGTTTATTAGGTAACAATATGCACATACATATGAAAATGTATAGTTTTAGTATTTTTTTTTTAGAAACATACAAAAATTGCACAAAAAGTTGTAAAATTGTATTAATTATAGTTACAAAAATGATATGCCCTATTTTTCATCAAAATTGTATTTTGCAATAAAAAAAAATTGAAAAGCTTTGTCTGTGAGGACTAGGGTTTGGGTTCTGGTATTGATGGTTGTTTTGTTTGGAACGGGGGACTGTGGCATGGCTCTGTAAGCCTAGTCAGAGTTGACCCAACTTTGAATGGGCACATGAAAAAATCTGGAGAAGGTAAAAAGGAAGGGTGCACGGAAGCGCAGGATAGATGGCTCCAGTCCCCTATTGCATTTTCTGGATGAAGGGCCATGAAATGGAGATCATCACCGCTGGTAGGGACCGTAACCTCCAGTGCCATATTCTTTGTCTTTTTGTTACATAAAAAAGGGAATTTTGACCATCTTAGTTCACTTGTATATATTCGAACGCAGTCTTTGAGTGGTAAGTATTAAATTGAAATTAAAGGAAAATATGTAATCAGATGGATGTGTCTGTTTTTATTGCATAACAAATTATATCTTCGTGGAATGTTTGATATTGCTGGATGTAAGACCTCTTCAACATTTTCTTTAGCGATTAACGATATTAAGATTTAATATGTGTTAAATCTGAGAAACTAACTTTACATAAATATGCTGTATCGAATGGCAGAAGAACATTTAATGCCATATAACCGATTGTGAGAAATTCAGTTCTAGTTTCTATCCAGAATTTAGTCAAGGACTTTTTTTGGAAATTGTAGTTTTAAGTTTGAGTCACTTGAAAGCTCTGTAAATTCCTCTTCAGCTTTAAGTAGCAGGTGATCAATCTCAATTAAGCCAATTCAAAACGACTTTTGAATCCAAACTAGCTTTTTGAAATCAATATTTAATATAACATATATATAGAACTGTGTTCTAGTGCTTTTAAGTGACCTACAAGAATTTTTGCAATAATAGTTTTACAATAATTCCTCTCGATTATGAAATTTTCGACACTGAAAAGCAATGTGAACGTATTTTTTTCTAGCCTACTTTTCGAAATGTTGATCTTTTTTATAAGACTTTCAATTCTATCATTCGAAATAAATGTTTTTCAATTTTTTCCCTCAAGAGACAAGTTGACAATTGTTAAATTTCGCAATAATACCTGAGAAATAATGCAGCTTGGATAGCCATAAGTCATTTTAAAAAAAAGCTGCAAGTTCACATTTTGTTTGGTTAAAAATATTTCGATTTCGTTCTTTAATAACGATAATCTTCTTTTTGCTACGATAATCTTCTTTTTTTTTCTTTTTTTTTTTTTGGCTGCAACGGCCTCTTGGTGAATAAGGTAGTAAGTAAAAGTTGTATGATCATAATTAGCAACTTGAAAAAAAAAATGATTTAAAAGTAGTATTTCTGCCCCTCATCACTTTTGCACCATCTGTGCATATCCCTCAGCAATTTTTCTATTCTAAACCTTCAGTTTTAAAAATTTCGTCAGCTTTACAATACATGTCTATCTCTGTAGTATGGTCTTTCATAAGACGACAAAATAACAATTCTTCTTCCATGCTTTCTTTATAAGCGTACTTGACATACGAACAGCTAAGCTGATTTAGTAATATCAGTTGTAATATCAGGCAAAGGGGTAATTGAATATATTTCCAGCATGATCCAAGCCATAAATGGGTTAAATATTATGAAACAGCAGATCTTCAAGCAGCCAAGGTCGCCTTTGTAATGCCCAATCTAGCCAAAGCAAACAGATGTCATCGCTCTCCAGCCCAAGACATGATACAGTTTTATATTTCAGGCTAAAATCCGGGGCTCTTGCCCCTTATACCGTCTTATTTAAATGGGTTTATGTAATTTTCAATGCTGTCACACTTTCTTTTCAGCTCATAAAATAATCCAGCACTAGCTGTTTGAATTTCAGCCCCCTTGTCAATAAACCATTGCCCTTGAGTGTCAGTGCTCCATTGCTAAGACACCCAATTTGTTCAGGGAAATTTTGAATTCTTGCCTCCCTTGTCATCTTGAGAAATTGAGATTGAGATACTAAAGAAGAACCATATATACTAGTGATTCTCATGTTACTTTAAGCATATGGCACCTGGACTCCTATTTTAATTGTTCATAGTCATATCCCAATATTCTAGCCAGTGCAATTAAGAGGTGAAAAAACTTGCCCTTGGCTTTCATGGACCTCATACCTAGTGAAGAAGAAGAAACAGAAGCTTTAGATCAAATTTTTTTTTGCTTGATGCTCTTATTAGCATTTGTTACTCTGAAACTCATGTTTCTAGAATTTTAACTCAACAGAATTGAATGCCTGATAATAAGATACTCCAAATGCAGGTGAAAAGAGCTAAATCTCAATTGAAGTTCTTATATACTTAGTTAAGCTGTCCAATTGCTCGGTTTTGGTTCACAAATGTTAATATTTGCCGTAAAAATGTTTTTCACAGTAGCTTATGGCTTGCTCATTTATGTCAACCACGCTCCAATAAAACGCTCCATCTTTCTAGGTTTGAAATTAGCTGTATCAGTTGTTTTCTTATAAATAGTAATTGAAATGCCCTTTTTTTAGCATACTGGAAACAAAGTCTGCCGACAATCTGTACTGTGTGGCTCTCAGAACATTGTACTCAACGGTAAGAACATTGTTGAAGCTGAAAGTATAATCAGAGGAGACTTGGCTAATATCAGGACTGGGCATTATTGCATAATTAAAAGAAGGGTTGTCCTGAGACCACCATTTAAAAAATTTGCGAAAGGGTAATATATCATCTTTTAACCGGTTTGAATTTTTTGGGGCTGTCTAATGTTGACAACTGCTTTCGAAGTCAATGAAAGATGTAATTTGGCTTTCAAATAATATATCATTATTGTACGATCGCTGCTTTTTTCTTTCTCTAATCGTTTTTATACTCTAAGAGATGATGACTTACTGATAAGCATAAAGTTACCAGTAGTCAGAGTAGCTAAATTATAAATCTACCTCAGAAACAAATGAATGATTTTCCGAAAAGAAACGAAGAAAATTCTGCCTTTTGAGTAAACCTAAGCTTGAAAGAATACTTTCTGAAAATTTAAGGAACAAGCAATTCAAGGTAAGGTAAGATGACAAGATAAAGGGTCGACATTCTCCTAGACATTCCATGAAGTTTAACCTTAATATATTGAGCCTTTTCAGATCCATCCGGGATCAAGCATTCTCCCGTTTCCCAGTAATAAATCCTTTTTTTAAACAATATGTAAATTGCTTAATTTACAACCCTTGCCTCAAGGATTGTAGATTCATGTCATCCCTGGAGGCATAGTTACTGGAAATTTGACTATTATGAAAAACGACTATCTTAAAATTTTGTTGGATAAATATCTCCCTCAACATTTCCTGAAAGTTTTGCCTCAATACCCTATCCCTTTGTGGAGACCCAGAATCAAAAATACAAATCTGTCCTTAAAACCAAACCTACATGTAAACAATGGACAAACTACACAACTTACAGTCAATGTTACAGGGGATGTGGGGACCATGTCATCGCTGTAGGCATAGTTGAGGGCCCCACGTACTTGTGCTACTATTTCGACCACAATTCAAGCCCATGGATTTTTCAGTTTGTTTATTAGAAGATGGATTCTATAGAAGTATGGAGTATAGATTATAAGGTAGAAGCATAGATTATATATGGATTATAGATTAGATGTATACAGTGTTTATTAGAAGATGGATATTAAAAAATCGCTCAGAAGTATAGAATTTTAATGAGAAGGTGAATATTAAAATAGATTAGAAGCATGAAGTATGGCTTGTCAAGTAGAAAAAATAGAACATAGATAGGTTAGAAGTTTAGAGTGGTTTTTAGAATGTGAATATTAGACAACTGATTAGAAGTAGGAAGTATTGAGCATAGAGTACAGTTATAGATAATACAAAAATTACAGATGAGGAGTATAGAATGTTTATTAGAAGGGAAGTTTAATAAATAGATTAGGAGTTTGAAGTACAGATTATAGAAGAGGAGTAAAAATTACAGATAGATTATAAGTATATAATGTTTATTAGAAAATCGATTTTAAAAAATAGACTAGAACTATGAAGTATAGAATAGAATAGAATTTATTTGCGCTAAAAGCCCATAGGCTATGGAAAAAATATAAACAAAGAACCATTTCAAAGAAATTGCACAAATCCTAACCTTATCCTACAGAAGTGTACTCCTATGATTCATCGCGAGACGAAGGAACCGTGCCAAGCTTCTTTCTTTGGCCCAGTGCCAAACTATCAGCCCTCAGTTCAATTAATAACTTTATTTCATTTTTATTCAAACCCACCTTAAAAAATAAAACTTCACCCCAAATCTCCTTCGACCGACAATAAAGCCCCAGTGAATTCGAAAGCGAACGCTGTGACTGCCATGCCTATATTTCTTTATTCTGTAAAATCCTTTCAACTAATCTACTTACTTGGTCCCCCATATCCCCGAGCCCTAAACCATCCCCGCCGCATATGGCTTAGCCCAGACTGATCTAATAAACTCTTAATTTGGTACGGCCACCGCCTACCTGAACTGCCCTTCAACATTTCTAAATAAGCCGCCTTCATCACCCGCACCACTACACCTTGATCACCTTCTACACCTTCTACGCACCTTCATTACTACAAATTTTTCCCAAAGCCTAACCATGTTAATTAGCCTACGACTTCTTAAAGAAAACAAACCTAAATCACCTCTAACTACTAAACTATTTGTATTCTTACTTATCCCTAGCCACCTCTTATAATATCCTAATTGCACTGTTTCTAGCCTATCTCCCTTCACATACCCCCAAACCTTAGAACCGTAGGCTAGTGCATTACGCCTAAGATTTTAGCCCTGAAAACCTCTTTAATTACTTGGATCTTTTTAATATCTCTAAGCTGACTTCTTAATACCATATTTTATCATGTCTTACCTTTTTTGGTCCTACTTTCTATATGTCTACTAAATAAATTTCCTTTCGCCTTAAACGTAACACCTAAATATGACCATTCCTCCACTAATCTAACCCTTCTACCCTTAAAACTAATTTTGACATCCTCCTCAAGTCTACCACATTTACGGAATACTAACACTACGGTCTTATCCACATTAAGTTCTAACTTTTTCGTATCCAAATAATCCTCTAAAATATCAAGTAATTTCTGAATGTTCCTTTGTGAATCGGCAACCAAAACAATGTCATCTGCGAACAACATCATGCAAATGGAAACAATATTTATACTCACCATCGGCGCCTCCTTCTTTTCCATAAACGCCACAACAGAATTTATAAACAGGGCGAATAATTTAGGAGACAATGTGCAACCCTGTTTAACATCTTTATATCCTCTAACTACCCTTAAAATTTGCCTACCAACTCTCACAACTACTCTAGTAAACCTATATATTTGAACTAAAACTAACACAAATGAGATCGGGAGACCTATCTCTAACAAACTTTCCATTAATAGAAACCTACAAACACTATCAAAAGTTCCTTTAATATCTATAAATGCCGTGTAAAACCTTCCATTTTTAGCACTGGTGTATTTATTAACTAAAGCCTGCCGAATAAATATATGATTAGTCGTCCCAAAGCAATCTCTAAAACCCGCCTGAACCTTATCCAAAACATCCCTATTTTCTATCAACCTCCTCAGTCTAAAGTCTAACACCTTCCAAAACAACTTGGGTAAACTATTCCCTAAATGAATTCCTCGATAATTATTATGAGGAGACCTATCCCCCTACTTAAATAATGGCATCATAACTGACAGACTCCACTCTTCAGGCCACTTACACGAACTTATCAAAACTGAAAATAAGCTAATCAAAATTGCAGCAAAATATGATTTTCCCCACTTCCAAATTTTCATCGGGATCCCATCTATTCCCGATGCAGATCCCTCCTTCATAGATTTCAGGGCTTTACCAATCTCCTCATGCGTAATTGGTGAGATAAGTTTGTAATCCTCCTCTCTGAGTGGGTAGCATTCTGTTGGCTTAAACTCTGTGATAAACCCTCCAGTCCTTCATCCTTTGTGTTATCCAGTGGTTCAATGTATTCGGGCCAGGTATCAGTTCCCAGTATTTACTATGTAGTAGAAGGGTTAATAGATCCTCGTACTAGTTGCCAGAATTTTTTTTTTTTTTTTTTTGTTCCTTTGTTAAAATTTTTTTTTCAATTTCTAGGTCCCTTTCTTTATCTTGTTCCCTCTTCTTACTTCGGAGTGTCTGTTTGTATTCCCTCCGCTTCTGTCGATAAAGCAGAAGAGCAGATCCTCGTTATTCTTTTTCAACTTTCTTAGTGTTTCCACCACTTCCATTTTTTTCTACACAGTCATCATAAAAAAATCCGTTCTCCTTCTTATTTTTCGTTATTCCTCTATTTGTTAAATATTAAGTCTCTAAACTCTCTATTATCTGGCATAATTGTCCTAAGGCTTTATCCACTTGGCCATTCTCTATGATTCTTTGGGCTACCTCCAAATTCCTCTCAACTACACTCTCTCCTAGCCATTTAACCACCTTATCCTCGCCAATGTTATCAACCTCATTTTTTTCTTAATGAAATAAGATCTATTACTAACGGAAATATTCCCGTCATTTCTATTTATAGCCCTATCAACCCATATATCTGCTACATTAGGCCAATGGTCAGACCCCACAACTCCCAGAACTCCAAAGTCCCCATATGCCGATCAAAGGCTTACATCAACTAAAATATAATCAATAACACTGGGACTACCAACCCCCCCCCCAAAAAAAAATCCCCCTTTCTCTATCTTTTCCCACCCTCCCGTTTAAAATTACTAACTTCTCAATTCCACAAAAATCTAAAGGTTTAATTCCCCAATTATTTTTTCTGCGCAACCGGTCCTTACTTGTCCTTTTTCCATGCATCTTTAAATCCTCTTGTATGCTCTCATCATTCATACCATCATCCTCTTCCTCAGCCTGCAAAGGATCAATCCATTTCTCCAAAATCTCGCTTGTGTATGCATTGAAGTCACCTAAAAATATACACTTGTAATGTTTATACAACCTCTTATACTGAAACGCCTCTGATTACAAAATGTCCCACGTATCCTCCTGCCAACTAAAGCTACTTGATTCTGAAGGGATATACACCGCACAAATCATAAACTTAACAATTCCTATAATAATCTTCAACCAAATCACATTCTCTGATTGCGATTTTAACCTATTACATGCTCTAAATATATGTTTCCTAATCAACAGTGTAACACCACCATAAATTCAATTATTCTTACTTCTCTTTCTTGAAACATGGAAACTATAAAAACCTTTTCTAAATATTGGCACCTTCTGCCATGTCTCAACTAAGCTGATAACATCATAATCATCTAGCCTCAATAAATCATTCATCTTATCATCATTATGACCTTGGATATTCCACTGCAACAACTTAATGCACGTAATACTTTGCCGATGGGCCAGCTCCCGCTATTGACTATTTTTAGCACTGAAATCCCTCAAAATGTCCACCAGAGAAACTTTGATGAACAGAATACTATCTAAGATCCGGGCCCCGATCACCAAACTGCAACGCACGATGGCCGCCCATCCGCCCCCTGTCATCATAACCCCCAGGAATACCAACTCTCCTTTTATCCCCCCACTATTCTGTTTATATATGCTGCACTAGGTTGACTATCCTGGTCATTTGGGCTCACCACCATCTCACAACTTCTTTTCATCGTGGTTTTAGGTGTGATGGTAGAATCTGATTCCTGGGATGATATTGATTCATTTCTTTCTCTGTCCACTATGCTAACATCACTTCTAATCTCCTCCGAATTCCCTGACTCACGGACTATAGTTCCTTATTTTTTTTTTATTTCTATTACTTTGTCGTTTATCTTATCGTACACAAATAAACGATCTCCAATTAAAAGTTTCAGACCCCTCAACTTAACGTTTGACTGACCTTCTTCTTTCGCTTGTATCATAACTGGTATAAGCTTCCCTCGGGCGAGCCGTTCACTAGCTGAATAATCGGGAGCTACAGTAAGGTCATATCTTTGAAAATTCTGAAATGATTTTAGGATTGCGAATTTGATATCTATAGATGGGAATCTGATCACAATAGGTCAGACGCTTTTTCGTGATGGTAAACGAAATGCATCAATAATATCGTGTTCGGTTAAACTTAAATGGGGCTAACACACGAGTAAAACACGGAATAAGATCTTCTTTTAGTTATCTTCCTCTTACAGTCGGAGAACAATTATATAGGAATACATTGCACCTTTTCTGCTCTTTTTCTGTTCTTTCCATTCTTGCTATGCTAGACGCTAGTTCCCTGCTAGTGCTCTCGATTCGTTTTGCATTAACGTCTACTGCAGAACGTACCTCACTAATTTGACCAGAAAGACTTGTAGCCAGACTTTGGAAATCTTTCAATAAATTATCAACTTTGAGAGAGATGGGATCAATAGATTTTAAATTTCTTCCACTCTTTCCAACTTCGCCAATATTAATTGCGTTGTCTCTAATTGATAGTAATCTATCTTTCACCATCCTACTCAGCTCCCAGCTTTCACAACTTGATAAGATTGGGCAAGAAGAGCACCGTCAGGTACCCCAAAAGAATACTGGTTGAGTCTACTGATAGCTTTTATCCATACCGATTCTCGATTCTCTTTGTCAATAACTTCTTTCCCTTTTGCATCCCTTTTTTTTTCTTTTTTTTCACTTCCATAATATGTTTAGGGATAGCCTCCTTACACCCCTGCTTCCTCTGTCCTCTATCAAATAGGGACTGTCTTGTTTCAGCTGTCGCCGGGTAGGATAGTAATCTATCTTTCACCATCCTACTCAGCTCCCAGCTTTCACAACTTGATAAGATTGGGCAAGAAGAGCACCATCTCCATCATGCTTCTATAATCAAATCACCCAAAACCACCGTACCATCATAGTCATTTATTAACATATATAAACAAACATCACCCCAAATCTTATCAATTTGAGGACCAACTCAAGGAAAAGGTTGGGTAAAACCTTTTAGGTTATCAAGGTCATCATAGACCCTAGCTGATTTCTTCAAATTCTTCAAAGTGTCTCTGTTCTCGTTCAACATTACTTTTTTCCATGCTAAGTAGTATTTTTCGGTACCTTTTGTTCTCCATCCAACTGTCGCCATTACTTCTTCAATTCCAACTCCTCCTGCGGAGAGCGTTATTGCTCTACCAGCTTAAAGACTGTGCGGTGTCTCTCCAGCCGATAGCCCAATCTCCGTTAACGTAATCTTCAGGGACCTATAAATGGTTGCATAATCGATGGGATTATTTATGAAGGCATCGCCTCTGATTGTCCTAAACAGGAACCCGTATAAGGGCAATAAGCCACATTCCGGTGCAAAACTAAGGTAGTCTTGGAAAGCTTGAACCGGGAAACATTTTTCATCATGCGTCCGGAAAAGAGCAAAGGTATTAGAATTTACCTGCCTCAGGGTTTTCCCAAACGTATGGTTAAAAAACAGACCTCTTTATCCGGCAAGACAAGGATCTCTTTACTTTTAGTTAGAGCTAAATCTGAGGCTCTATCTCCTCGAAAGAACTGTATAATAAAGAAGGCTCTATTTCATAAACATTCTAAGGCACCTGAATAATCACCCTTTGTTTTAAGCAGCACGGGTTAGACCACAGATGTATTGCCAGCATTACCAGTTTCCAAATTTGAAAAGGTATGGCTTGTTTTGGAGTAACTGCATGTTGAGCCTGTTGTGCCCTGATAGCCGCTAAGAGCGTCCTCACTTCGTAAGGTTTGGTTGGATTCCCTGAGCCTGATTCCTCTGACCAGGTTTTGGTGCGGCCCACAGCATTGAAATTTGCAGTGATTTGTCCGATAAGGGAACGACTGTCCTTGTTGCCAGGGTCCTTTTACATCCACAATCTGATTGACGGGTCGCTAAATTTGGGAACTCAAAACGATGTAAAATAGTTCTTCCCTTTTCTTCTCTCGATACCAAAAAGAAAACAATATTTCTAGGTAAACAGTTTGAAAGCGTTTTATCAAGATCTTGATTTCCGTTTCCCATAGGGTGAGGTCCGGAGCAGATCAACCAATTCTTTTCGCCTGGTTTCCTATCTTATAAGATTATGTTGAGTATGAATCTGCAATCAAAATCGAAGCATTTTAGATTTTGAACAATTTTTATTTATCAAAATCATCATTTTTCATCAAATACAAATACATAATAGACTTGCATGTACTCTAATATTTTAAAATTTGACTCTTACTGCTACTAGATCACTTATCCGACCTTTATTATCTTTGAGATATCCCTTCTTCGAAGGAAAACCCAAAACCTTCTTATCTCCCTTTTTCCCTAAGGGCAAGAAATCTCTGGCATATGTTTTTATGATGGGCAACCATGGTGCTTCTTTAACAAATGATGTAGAACATGTGGGATTATATAGAATGGGGAGAAAACATCCAATGGAGACAATTTATGGGTAAAGAAATCAATTCCAACTGCGCCAGGTTGCGGATATGGCGAATAGAAAGGCAATGGAACCCCTTGAAGATCATGCTGAACATTCGATTGCAATACCGTTAAATCAAATGTGTGCCCCCTCCCTTCACCAAAGGCTTTTTGCGCTTTTGACCATGCCCAGCCACTAAGCATACAGTGTTGTTTCTCAGTCGATCTTGAAGGCGCATCTGCAAGATTCAAACTCGAGGGTACATAAATCATATTCAACCATATGTTCAATTTTACAACTGATAGGAACAGTTCCTTCAATATGTTGTTAAGATCCCCAGCAACAACCCCGGACAAGGTCCAGCTATCAACAACCGCTTTGTTATCTACCTTAGCTATCACCCGGGAATCTCTGACCAGTTCTGAAACAGCTTGGATGGCATTTAAGACAGCTTTTGCCTCTTTTACATGTATGGGTGAAGTTAAATCAGAAGGTGCAAAGTAATCAGAAAACTCCAGAACTTTATTCTCTGGTGACCTAAAGGAGCAGGATCATTTGTAGTTGCTCGCATCCGTAAAAATCACCAACTCTTTGTGGGCTCTAATCCTCCAAGGGAAAACCCTTGGTGAAGCTTTTAAACAAGTTCAAGTTCCATTTATTTCCAAACATCCCCAAAATCTTATCTCTTCAATCACATTTTCTGGTATTTTTCCTCCGGGCATCTTTTTTCTTTCCCAGCCTCCCAAACACGAGGAACATGATTTTATAAAAAGACGTGCGTGAGGGAAGGTAGGGGAAGCTTACTACCTTTCCTATAAACCTCTGCAAGTCTTTAACGTTTAAATAAGGTTTACCAAGGAGCTCAATCCTCAAAGTTTCAAATTTCTCCACCCTATCCTCTGGTATTATAAAAGAGCCGCTTTTAAAGACAATAAACACGCCCAAATGTTTCACTTTTGAGGATGAATGTAATTTCGATTTATTTGATATAAGAAATCTTAATTTTCTCGCCAACGATATTACGAATATAAGGTGTCGTTCTCAGAGTGAGAATCGGGGCCAGGTAGAATGTAATGAAACCCGTCATCATAATACTTCCATCCCCATCCCCCCGCTTTCCTGTAAATAAGGGTTGGTATTTCTGAAATTCGCGCATAAACATATGGAGATAACCTAGAGCCAAAAGTCAACACAGTCCAAACAAAATACCAGTCTTCTTCGTCGTCTCGTGTACGCCAGAATGTTTAAATCCAAGGTACTTTCTGCTAGTTGGCCTGACAAAATCGTGGTCATAAGCACTATGTTCATCTATCAAAAAAACTTCACCGTCCACATTTAAATATGGTTGTATATCCAACAATGTGTCTAACGAAAATGGGAGACCTTTTATCCATAAATTCAAAAACGTTTCATCGTGACATAGCCTAGGTTTCTCTGGCTCTATAGTAAGTCCCATTACCAGTTTTGGAGGGTCACAATATCCTACCTTTCCCCATGGCAGCACCGATCCATCACGAATCCGTGTTATAACAGTGTTTTTAACAAATCGTGAAACAGGTCCACTGATTTTGAATTAGGAAATTCTGCTGGAACTGGTACAACTGAATCATAGAAATTCCCTCTATAGACACCCTTATACGGAACAAAGTAAGTTTCTAAGTCAACCCCATTAGTGATCCAACCTAAAATTTCTTCTGAATGTGTGAACCCTATCACTTGTGAGACTTCTTTCCAATGCGATATTTGATTCACTAAATTTCCGGCGATAAAACGTCGAGTGTCTAAGATTACATACTCCTTTCTTTGATCCCAACGATCAAAACTCATAAAATGGCTTGCATGAGGGTGGACAGGGGTTTCAACCAGACTCCCTTGTGCATCTGCCCATGTCTCTGGTCCACAATTTGGAATCTAACAATATTTACCTTTCAGACGTTTTACATATAAACAAAACTACTAATGATTTTAATCTTTCTGAAAGGTCCTCTTCCTCTATGCAGTGGTTCCAAATAAATTTTTGGGCCAATTCCTACCTAGCCATTCTTAAAACCTAATAGTTTCCTCGCCGTAGTCACTTTGTTATTCAAACTTTTACCAATATTACCCTGAGGAAACTTAAGGTGACAGTAACTTGGAATGTTGCATTTTTTTTTTTTGTACAAATGCAGCTGAATGTGAAGTCATTCACATGCTTTTTTTTAAGATACGCTTTAAGGCATAGTCCGCCGAAGGGTGCCCGTGATGTCCATGACTCACCCAAATATTGCCATACCCACGCTGGAACTCACGTCTCCAATGGCACCGTGTTTCTGTAGTACGCCTACGCACATAAGACCAACATAAGACTGGTTTAGAAAGAAACTTTACTCCTCATTTTTTGGCGTGGTTTTTCCCACAAAACAGTCGGCCACCAAATGCGAACCTGAACCACAGTTGTAGCATCTTTTGCCACCTCTATCCCCACGACCCCTCCTGTATCTCTGGGGGGGGAGTTCGAAGATCCATAAGGATTATACCATGGGTTGGGATTATACGATGAGCATAAGGTGTATTTAGAGGGAATTGTCACTTGAACCTCTTGACACTTGTCAAACGGCTGGTTTTTTGTGTCAAGTTTTAATTTACTCTTAAGCAGTCTCCGCAATTCCCCGAAAGTCGCTTTCTCCGTAGACGTGCCGATCACATTAATTATGCTACGAACTAGCTCATGCAGGGGAAAACTTACATACGGTAAAACTGTTCATACGCCGCCTGATACTTTTCCCCTTCAGGGTCACCGGTTGAGGTGGCTACAGAGGCGAGATGTCTCAAGCGAGACATGAATAACGGGCCAGAAAAATCTGACTTCGACTTGGCCAGTTCAAACAATTCACGCCTTGCTCTCTCTACTGGAGATGTCCCTATCTGGGATATTAATTCCTCCTTAATTGATTCTGTAATTTGCCTGATTACTTGTTGGGACGACTGGAAGTAACTTTTTGAGCACGAGGCCTCTCCCTCAAGTGGTTTCGGCACTGTAGTTGATTGGGTACTTTCCCGATTTGGTACCACTATTGGATTTTGAATAACTTGCTCATGTCTTGCATGATTTAATAGTTCTAACAGCAGCAACAAAAATGTTTTCACCGACTGAAGATCGGTAGCTCCGAGTAAGAGGACTAGGGACGATTTTTCTTGCTCGTCAGCCATTCAGTAGATTGTCACAATTCCTCCTCATCGCAAGACTCAAATTTTTTCCCTCGGATTTTTACCTCTGTTGGTTTGAATTCAAGAGACGA